>VALG01008177.1:0-51921 GCA_009835305.1 Ipomoea purpurea | reverse complement strand
GGATGCATGTGAAAACCTGTGTTGCATGTGATGGAAATGATGAAGCTTCAATTCCATTGATGAGCATCTCACCTATCATGTACAAAAATGGCTGGCTACTTCAAATCTTTGGCAACAATGGTAACTTAAGCTCCCTCCCATATATGCATTGATGCATGCATTATGGAAATTGGACAGACACAAAACACAAAAATATGTTCAATACTTCTCATATATAATACTTTATAGCATAAATGTAATACTTCCACTATTACAAAAAATATTTTTAACGTCGGTTATTTTTGACATACAACGTCAGTTATTTGGCGACATTGTTCTCGACGACGTAGTAAATAAAAGATACGACTTTGGTTTTTAAAACCGACGTCGTATGCCATTTTTTTTTATAAAAAAATCAAGATACGACATCGGTCCTTGCGTCGTATCTTTATAATTTAAAATAAATGACTTCGACGGGTTCGACTTTCGCACGTTGAAATAATGGGCACCCTCAAAATGGATCGACCGTCCAAACGGGGCTGCATGTGTCGGCTCCTCATGGATCAACAATCGACGGGCCGCTCTCGCCATGGTGCGAATCCTACAACGGCGGTACTTGAACGAGATCTTCACATGGTGCATCGGACCAAGCCTCGAAAGTAGGCGGAAGTGATATAGGTATAGGATATTATATATATATATATATATATATATATATTAAATATATATGGGTATAGGTATATATATATATATTATATATTGGGAGGTGTGTGTTGGATATAGTTTAATATATTTTTTTATTAATAAGGGAAGGGGATATCCACCTATCATCGATTTTTTGAATATATTTAATATTTTTTTTAATTAAAGGGAAGGGGTATGTCCACCTACACGAGCTCAAAGCGTTGAGGCACTCGTCACATAAGGGAGTAACAGAGACCTGGAGGGCGCGGTGTGAGGAGCGCATTAAGGGAGGGTGGAATACTTATAAGGCGTAATGTTAGAGGCGTTTCAACGCACATTAAATGTAAATAATTTCCCAATAATTTAGACTTTTAAAATAACAATACTTTATAAGCATAAATTTAATACTTCATTGCCAAAATAGGTTAGGGAGGTGGAGGATACCTCATTTATTATAATACTGGCTAAATAATGTGATTATTTTTATTCATAAGCACAAATTAAATTTAATTACCGAAGAATAAGAGAGCGGAGGTCGTTCTAGCGCGTTTGTGATAATCCCAATCTACCTTTCCCATTAAACTAGCTTGTTGTTTTATTTTTTTATTACCGTTTGCTTGCTTTTTTTGTTGGTCTTTTGTGTTCGTTCTTGTTTGTCTGTGTTTGGGTTACTTTGTTTGTTTTCATCTAGCTTAGTGGTTTTATTTGAACTTTAGTGTTAGTTATTAAGTTTGGTGGTAATTTTGACTCAATAAGGATGCTCTGACCTCTTGTCACAATGTTGTTTCGTTTCCACCGTTTTGTTTTGAATTCGTCGTACCCCAAGCTTTGGGAGAAACTTCTTTTTAAGGGGGGAGGATGTGACATCCCGTAAATTCAAATTCTATTTAGGGATTAATTAAGTAATTTAATCATAATCTAATTGGTAATTTATTCTTTAAATTCCTAAAAATTCAATAGTCGATGACTAATAATTGAACTAGTCAATTCAAGTCAATGGGTTGTACCCTAAGCTTTGTGAATAGTTCTCTTGTTCCCTTACACCTTTTCATCTTAGTAAGGGTAAAGAAGACTTTTCCCCTTATGATTGTATTTCAAGCTAACCTAAAAGACATCTTTCATTCTTTCCACTAACACCTTTCAAAACAAAAGCTCCTCATTCTCTCTAGAGTTTAGCTAGCTTTTCCTCCAAACTAAGTTTGGACTTTCCAAGATCTTCAAAGTTTGTCTCCAAGATTCAACATTTTCTAATCTTGAGCATCTAGGAGGGTAAGATCTGTGGTCCTTTTGTGTTTTTAGTTGTTTATAAGGTAGGTTTTTCTAAAGATGAATCTTTATGGTCTTTTGGTGTGTTCTTGAAGTTGGTGTTGAAGGTGAACCCGTTAGGAGCTTAAAAAGGTGTTATAAGTGAAAGTTTAGACTACGAGAGGTAACCCATGCTTTACAAAATCTATTTTCATTACCTATATGATGATTTCTTGGATTCTACATGTGATTTTGCTATGAAATGTGAGTGTTGATGTATTGTCTTGTGAAAATGCATATCTAAAGCTTGTTATTAGGGTTCTTGTATGCCATTGCTTGGCTATTCCTTTGATTCAAGTCATTTTGTTGTATTTGGTGAGATTTTGAATGTTTTGGACTTGAATTTGAACTTGGTGTTGAAAATCCCGAAGGGATATTTTTGTACAGGGTGTGGTACCCGCGGGCGGAACGGCGGGTAGGGTCCACCGCCGCCCCACCCGCGGGGTACGCATGTGTGGAACATGGTTCCCACGGGTGGGGATCCACCCGTGGCCCACCCGCGGGGTACATATATGGTGTGGTTGGGGATTTGTTCCCCGTGATTCTTTTGACTCGGTATTGGATATTTTGACTTCCCGATGTTCTTTCGTGAAACAATTTGAGTGTCTTCTTGATGTTTCGTATGGCTAGAACTATTATATGGTAGGATTCTTTGTAGGTTTTGGTGTCTTGAATCGTGCTAAGTGTTCAACCTTGTGATTCGTTGAACCATGATGATCTGTGTGTTCTTCGAAACTATGTTTGTTTACCCATTTGATAAGCATGCCTAGTTCGGTGTTGAAATGCTAGCGTGTGTGGTTTGTCTTTTCCTATTGTGGATGATGACTTGTGTCGGTCATCGTTGTTGTCGGATTGTGATCCCTTTCCTTGTTGAGTATGGTTTCATATTCTTCGTTGTGATCCGTTGATTGATTCCTATGATGGTGTTGTGTGTGTGTCTGTACCTGGATTGCACGATTAATGGAATGAGACATTAGTCACCAAGGTACGGCAGTGGTCCTCGTGGTGGCCATGACGTGATTATGGGAGTTGTGACCTATGTGTAAGGTTCACGTATTCTTGGGTGCCTGTGGCCTTGTGTGTGATTGTACCCTCGTGTACTTTTGTTGGAAAAGGTATTTGGTGTTTGTTGGCGGTATGGGGACGACGGTGCCTCGGAGAATAAGGGTTGGACTTGTATGTACAGGGTCCTGGAGGTAATGGTTGGAACTAGCATAAAGGTTGGGCGGTTATAAGGTTGGAACCGGGCATAAGGAAGGATTATTGTATTCGTGATGAGTGATGTCACGAGGCAGTGGTTCCGTTGTGTGTTTCTCTAATTCCGTGACGAGTGACTGTCACGAAGGCATGTGTTGTCAATGTGTGTCTCTTGATTCTCTTGTGTTGAGCACGTCGGGTGGTGTTCTACTGAGTGATGGTAAATCCGCCTTGAGACTTACTTGGTGTTGTCAATTGTCTTCTTGACGTATCTTGGGATGTGTTCCCTCTTATTCTTGTGTGAGTGATATAAAGTCTTTTGTGGTTGACTTCTATCTTTTGGCTTTGAACTTATATATACAGTATTCCGTTTCGAAAATGATTTTGTGTATATTATCTATGTATGATACTTAACGCGTAATTGATGGGTTACCAGCATTATTCGCTGACCTGCGTCGTCCCTTGTATTTATGTGCTTTTCAGGTCCCGAGTAAGTGGCGAGCGCGATAGAGATGGCTAGTCTTAGTCTCCAAACTGTTTAGTTGTGTTTTGGGCTTGGTGGCCCGTATGTTGAACAATGTTTTAGATTGTTGTTGACAATAGTTTTGCATGTGCGTTCACTATAGTGTGAGCGTGGCATAGCACTCCCCTTTTCTGGCTGAATTATATATATAGACTTCCGCTGTGTTTGTTTATGCTTGTGGTTAGAATATCTTGCATGTTTAAGTTTAAAATGGCATGAAAATCGGGGGTGTTTACATGGGACATTCAACAACTTGGTATCAATATGCTTTTCTACATGGTTTACTTAGATGAGGAGGTTTACATGGTTTTGCCTCTAGGTTTCAAAAGTGATAGGCCCAACCCAAGTCTGCAAGTTACAAGATCTTTATATTTGATTGAAGCAGGCCAGTAGGCAATGGAATGCAAAATTGACAAAGTCTTTACAAGCTTATGGTTTTCCAACAATCCCCAACTGATCCATCTTTGTTTACTAAAAAATTCAGATAATTCCTTCATTGCTCTACTTGTATATGTGGATGACATTCTTGTAGTAAGGACAGGCTCTAATCAGATTAAGGAACTGGAGCATTTATGTCGGATACATCTTTCAAAATCAAGGATCTTGGCCAGCTAAACTATTTTCTGGGATTGAAGCAATTTAGGTCTCCAAGTGGCATCAACCTGTGCCAAAGGAAATATACTTTGGAATTTTACGGAGAATGGTTTCTTAGATGACAAGCCTGCCAAAACACCTTACCTCCAGGGACAAGGTCACCAACACTGAAGGAACATTGCTTGACAATCCTGAACCTTATAGAATGCACATTGGTAAACTTCTCTATTTAACCAATACTAAGGCCTAATAAATCACAGTCTGTCCAGCAAGTTAAGTCAATTTGTTGACAAACCAAGGGAACACACCTAGTTGCACTATAGAATATTAAGGTACCTCAAAAATTCACCTGAAAAAACATTATTTCTATACCTCCAATTCTGGAATCAAGTTACAAGGAGTCTCTTATTCAGATTGGGCTATTGTACAGGAACAGAAAATCCATCTCATAGTTTCTGCATTTATCTTCGGGATTCCTCTTATTCTTGGAAGACTAAGAAACAAGCTTACTGGTATCAATAGATCCTCATATGGAGTATCTAGATATAGAGCATAATAGAGTCCTTCACTGTTTGTGAAATTCAGTGTGGCTTTGCTATTACGTACCCAATTTTTAAGCAAGCAGAAGCACATGTACCATAAAAATCAAACAAAGGTGCTTAAAAGAAAATGTTTGGTAATTTCATGACTACCGCACCAAAAGATCTTGTTTTCCATATTCTAGTTTGGAATTATATCACTGTGCTGCTTCCTGTGGGCCATAGGAGAGAAATCTACTGATTATATCACTAAAAAGTGCGTAGACAGCTAATCCGAAACACATAAGAATAAAATTGACTTTCATTGTAGTGATGAGAGAGAGTTTCCGTGAAGTGGGTAGATCGACAAGCTTATGAGTGCACATTGGAAATCTTTAATCATACAATGCAAGGCTAGCAGGAAAGCCAAGATTTAACGACGAAGACATTCACTCATAATAAGATCCCACATATGTAGTGTGCAGCAAGCATATACATCAGTGTAATCTTTTAGTCCCTAATCTAGCTGGCGCTATCACATAAAGATCTTCTTACTCCATGCATCTTAGTGAGCCATCTGGCTCCAACGTAGCTCAGATGGTGATGAATAACACGTAAAACAAACCCTGACGCTGGCAGAAGCCCGAACATTCCTCCAAGCTTAGTCACATCCATTAGCCGAGAAGGTCTTGCCATTTTATGACAGGTGTCGGCCCTGATACACAGTTAAGATGGTATTAACTTGTCATCAATAAAAGCACTGCTTCTCGTTTTGCGCTTTCAGGTATCTAATTTAAGTTTAGTTACTTTTGCCCTATCTCTTACTTTATGGCTTTATACTTATTAGGTATACTCAACATGCTCTAATGCACCTCAACACACCATGTCTTTTTCATTTTATCACCTTTCTCTTCAAATATCTAATGTTAAGGTATCCAGGAGATGAGAGAGGCGGGTCGAAAATTTTGTGAAGAATAGTTTATTTTGCAGACAATGGGAAATTTGTCACTTATAATTCAATTATTAAAATAAGTAAACCATGTCACTTCACAAGCATAGGCTAATCATAAAGGAAAACTGGAACGAGTTGGAGACCGAAGTCATTAAACTTAATGTAATGGGACTAACATAACGAGGTATATACATAAACTTATAATTAAAACAAAACAGAGTGTTGTCATTTTCCAAATTTATAGCTCCAAGGTTGAGTTTCTAAGATCCTAATTTTGATTGTTCTCGCTGTCGCTGTCAAGCTTATTTAGTTAGGCATAATTAAATTAATTCAAATCTAAAATTCGGATGAATATATAAATAACCATCATCACTTAATAAAATAAAGACAAATGTCTATATTTAATATAACCAAAAGATGAGCATTTGTTTTGAGTAGTTGGTGTCTTTTAACAGTCACAGAACATAGTCTAGATACTGGACATACTTTGATCAATTAATTTAGTTTTTGGTTTGTATTCATCAATCTTAGGTTAACAGTAAAATATATTCTGGTGTACTCCACCAATTGCGATCCAAATATGAATAATACGTTTTTGAATACAATAACCACGACCATGATTACATCTCCAATATATGTGCTCTTTTAAAAAAATTCTACGGAATTTTGTCTAGATTATACCACAAACGCATTGACAAGAGAAGTAATTGGTCGCCTCGCAGCACACGACACAGGGGTTCGAAACTTGACTCCAAGTCTATTCCACTATTCGATTCCGGAAAACCAAGCGACAATCAGGCAGAACCAGAAAACGCCGATCTAGAAGAGCATCCACAATGGATGTTCCTTGAGTAATAGTTAATCCACTAAGGCAGTCCCGATATACAAGATGTGCATTAGATAGAGTGATTGTGAGATAATGGGTTCTCTCTTTATTTATGACTACTCCGACTCAACATAACGACTATGACGATTTGTATCCCTCATTAGGTCTCTTTCGAATGATATATAATTATGAGAAGCGAATGCTTTCTTCCAGCTTAAGGGACATGCATTCAATACTCATGCGATTACATAAGCCACTAGCTCACAATACATTCTACTCACAACACTTGCAAAGAACTCGACCGGAAACACACATTTACAACGCAGGTCGTCCGGTTGATCTGTGCCTCACTGCCACCAGATCAGGACACACTACTACATATCGCCTGGGTCACATAATTTACCGATCACCCACTAGTATTGTAGGCTAGCCAACCTTTCTCACTACAACTTAAAAAACACGAACAGGTTACTATGCTAGAACTAGACCAGCGTCCACCAATATGCCGATCATACCTCAAGAAGCAACATACCAGTGCCAATCTAGGAAACATATTGTCCACCTGTAACGGTCCTCTATATCTCTGTATCCATTAGGTTCTTACTACAACAGTTCGTTCGCATCAGAAATAAAACCAGCAACCTAACGTTATACAATAAGAGGTTTGATTAATTAACTGTCTGGATTGCTCATCAGCTTATTGGGCTCCAAAAAAATAATTAAAATAAGAAAAACTTCTCAAAAGCGCAATCTGGTTGCTTCCGATTCAGTTTTAGGAGCGAAAGAGTCATGTTTGCATACTATAAGCTTGAATCTAACCTGACTATTTAGAAGAACAACAACAGCTAGATTATTACCAAACTATTACTCCTATCACTGACCACATCAGCTTATCTTGTATCAATCTCTAGTTTCAAAAACATCACAAAACCCATTAGCGTGCCAAGAAGATATTATTATATCCAAAAAAATAAACTCGGTCGATGCTATAGTATTTTAATAGTCCTGTCATTTTATCATAATTATTTGATAACACCTCTTTACCTTAACTTTTATAATATATTGCTGGCCACATCGTACTTTGGCACAAAAATAATTAGTCTATCAGCAATTTTCGGCTTATTGGGCCACTATTAAAGTGTTGCGCCTTGATTAAATAGATCAATATGGCAGATATTGATTAATTAACTTTTTTTAACAACGCTTATTGCTTCAAATGCTAATATATCAAATTAAGATGTGGGTTTCAAAGAACTTTTCTTCTCGATCTTATAATTTTAGGAAAACAATCAATGTAAGTTTGGTGGCGTAGTAATAGTCAGCGGGATAATCATTGTAAGCATGGGCTTGAAAATTTACCAAACACTTTTTCAACAAATCAGATTTCTCGCTAGTATAATCTTGTTATAAACAATATATCAACAAAAATAATAAAGTATGTATGTGCAGAACCCAGTCTGAGAAATATACGACAAATATTCTTATGTTCACTATAATCCTTTGGAATGATTGTCACTAATCGGTGGTGAGGTTATGAATTAACAAATGCCGAACTCGATCATTTCAACAATTAGAATTGTGTAACCAAAACATATGCACAGTATTTTATAAATTGTAAATTATGCTATCCTTATATGTCTATATTAATAAATCATCGTGCGTATTTTTGACCTAACTCGGATCTCTGACGGATGTGCAAACGACATACGTGGAATGACTCCAATCGGTTCCATGCCACTTAACTATTTCCAATTTTATCACCTATCTAATCACTAACCAGTCAAATTCTATAATACGACAAATTCAATTTAACATTTTTTATCTTATTTTATTCTATAGCAAACCCAAGTATTAAAAACGCAACAATTAGCGAATTAGCAGCTATTTACCAATACAACTTCACGAGTATGTTTTATACAAATTATAGGACTGAGAGTCCTTTGAGTACAAAAACAACGAAAACTCTCCAGATAGCTACTGATTACCTCGACAGTATACAAAAGATTGAATTTGCGTTATAATAGACTACAATACGTTTAGCAATCGTCGGGAAAATACCCACAACCCTCTCATTTCTCCCGCACCATCACATCCGCGAAATTAATAATAGACCTGTTTATAGTGTAATTCTACTCAAAAAATATTGTGGGGATTTCAATCCCAAATAAGTTAACAATTAGCTTGGGTGGTTGTGTTGCGAGGGGTGGCTGTAGATCGATCAACACCATTTCCACTTCATCGCTTCATCGCCATGTCCCACGTCTTTACTTTTGCCTTCACTAAATCACGTCACTAACCTGTTTTGTCCAGTATCATCATCCATCCTCTTATTTCCACGTCTACCAATTTATCTTTCATGACAATAATAATTTTCTTTATGATATATATTATTTTAAGAGTGACTTTCATTCGTTCCGCCAACATTCTGGCTCCGCAGAACATGTTTGGGCAGATAGTAAATCAATGACCAACTCAACTGAAAACACAGGAAATTTAGGCATGTTGGATACAGAAATAGCTGCCGCACAAAAAGAGGCCTCCTCACTCTGTGAATTTTTCTTCTTGAGACCCTACCGGCCTCTTAAGACCTTGTCCTGAAGACCGCGCTTGCTTCGCACACTCCCAACTGGTTGGAGACACAGATTCTCCCTTTGGTCATACTTCGTCTCCGAACTTCCAGGACGTGCACCGCTTATGACTCAGTTGAGGGTCGCGGCATTTCCATGTGGGTTAAGACCGATTCACTTTCAATAGCTGTGAACTCACCGAACCCACTAACCACATGATTGGAATATTCTCGAACGGATCCAACTTATTCTGATTCAGAGTATATGTTGCCAGGTGTCCATAGTCCAATTAAATGCTATAAGCCAAGCGACACTCAAAATAATGAGACCCAATATCATTGCTATACCTGAAAAAATGCCATGTGAATTAGTGAATTCAAATCTATACTAATCAATAAACCCTATAAAAAAATTATTGAATTACTTATTATTCGGTTATTAGAGTATATAAGTAATCCATATATACGAAAACGGAGTGATTTAAATATATATGTTATTCTCTTCAAACAAAAGTAAACAAAGCGATATGAATTCTAGAGGGCATGTTGTAGTGAGCTTTTTGGTGAAAAAGTCATGACAACTTTTTCACCTTATGGTTAACAAGAAAGTCATAGATGGATATAAGATTATTAAAATTGCTATTGTCTAAATATTAGATTATGTATTGCTTATAATTAAATTAATCTTTGTAGTCATTATAATTATAGTGTCGTATATACTCTACTATGCACATATGATATGTCTGCAAGACAAATATTAGGTATGCTGCAGGTTTAAACCAAACAAGTCATCTGAAAGAAAATGTTTGTAATAAAAAGTCCGGAAAGAAAATGTTTGGATTTTTAATGAGAATCGGAAAACACCAAAAATTTCAGTATGAAAGAAAGTTTGTAATACAATAGTCCTGAATTAGAAAATGTTATGGATTTCTTATCTATGAGTACTGCACTATAAAGACTAGTTCTCCATTCTATTAGGTATAGTACTAAAGTATATATATAAACAAATTTATATTTAATTAACTAATAGAATGTATATTGCGCGTGGTCAAACAACCTAAGACTAGTTCTGGCTGCCCAGAGCCCATAGTTGAGCTATGAGTAGCACTAACCTGAAATTACAAGCGAAATTTAGGCGAACACTCATAGCAACTTGCACCAGGATCTGGCAGCCAAAGCCTTAATGGTTACAATATCAGGTCGTTTCATAAAAACAAGTTCAAATAGGTAAAATTACTCTCACTAAATGTTTGTGGTAGTTTATGGTACTACTTTGTTTGTTTGGTTATTCTAAGAAGGATATAGAAACTCTGATTTTCTTATCGGTAACTGCAAAAATATAACTATTTACTGAATTGAGAATAATAATATCACCAATTTAATTTCACCCTATTTCAGTAGACAATGTAAAACAGATAACTCATGACAAATGGATGCGTGCCAAGATAAGTTTTAAATGCTATTAGTTTTGTCTGTATAGTCACCGTTAAATACTGACATATGTATTTTTCCCTACCACATTATAATATTTTATATAGTTACAAAACGTACGAAGAGATAAGGATCAATTAACATAACATTAATTCTATTAACTAGAGATTCGTCGCTTCAAATAATTATATTATTCAGAAAAATTGTAAAGACTACGAAATCCTTCAGACAGGACAACTATATTTTCAGTATACCTTTTCGTGACGTGACAAAATATAAAAATAACTAATTAAAATCACATTTCTGGAAAAGAAGGAGTACTTCAAATGGATATCCTGTAAATCCTAAAAATGTCCAAAACGATGGCGGACAAAGAATATAATGAGTTTGTGAATATATTCCGCGCTCATCTCCTTCAATTATATTTACTTATCACTACCGCAACACCGTGCGCAGCGCACCACACTAGTAATAACTACGGGCTCCAGTAATCTTCTTCATGATTAACAAAGGAAAATATTTAAACTAATGCCAGTGTACCTTCCATTAATCATATTAACTGTATCAGTCTACAATAAACTAAATCAATTAGCACACTGTAGTATTTTTATGACAGTAGAGTGTAAGATGTTGATCCTTCGGTCAATTATCAAAATGCGTGTCAGGTTCTATCACATAGGGCCCAAACCTCCCGTAGCACGAAATACATTGTGGGCCTACAGGCGGACACTCACACCCCAGGACTACCACACAATCGGCCATCAACGTATCTTCGAATCCTACATTCACGGTGAAATTCTTGATCCCTAAGAGGAAGGGAGAGAAAAAAATTAATTCTAAATTATCGTGTGAGCCATGTGCGCATTTAACATTATACTCTGTCATATATTAGGAGCTGATCTTACACATACAAGAACTGGGACATACAACCTCGAACTATTAGCCAACGATGTCCGGATCTGAACGGGAGGGGCCCTATATGTTGCACCGGTTAGACGAATGGAGTATTTGAGGGGCATCTATTGATTTTTCTTGTGAACAGGCACCCTCATACTACATTCATTATATGCTCATCACTGTGCGATCGAACACTGCTTGTATACAATTTCAATGTGGGACATGAGTGGAACTATTTGTAGGTAGAAGGATTTTTTTTACAATTTACCCATATTCACGGACATATGCACTATTTTTTCTTTATAAACAATATTTCTATTTACATATCAATTTTTATCAAATAATTAAAATATTAATAGAAATTGGGATTTCATATATTATCATTTCTATTACTTAATTCGTTCCATTTATACTGAAGTTTTATCTGATTATATGTATTCTAGTCAAGACAATAACATAAATCTTCAAAAACAAAATCAATCTATTATTCAATATAATATTTAGATAAACCATAATTATGATAATATTATTCAATTGAATTTGCATAAGTTTTTCAGCATATAAAGAAACATTCGTCAATTTATTTAGTACTACATCTTGTTAGTTATAGTATTAAATCGCTATATATTGACGCTACTCGTCTCACGGGCAAAGATCCGTTATATGACGTGCGGCGCATACAAGTTTTTGTCAAATTAAATATTTTATATAACCATTTTCTTAATAAATAGTATATGTTGGGCTCGGTCTGACCAAACTTAGCCCCTGCTCGATTCAAGACATTGGCGTTGTGACTTATCATGGATGATGTGGTTAAATGGTTAATATCACCTACTAATCACCAATTGGTTTTAAGTAGAATATATAACCAGATAGCCAAAAAACACTTTGGTTAAGCGTGTTTGACTTGGATGGAATTAATTACACTAGAGGTCCCTTAGCCAAAAAAACACTTTGGTCAACCGATTTAATTGGTTTAGAACTTTAGGTAATCCTCTGATTTTAAGTAACCATATTTTTCACCGGTTTTTAGTAAATTCTAAACCAATTAAATCTTATCCAAAACAAAAAATAACAAAAGAAAATATAAAGAGACAAAAATACCCTTACTAAAATATTAGGAAAAGTCATTAGAGAGACTAAAAGTTCCAAAAATAATTGTCTGGAATTTTAAATGGCAAAAACCGATAGTTTATGACTAAATTTTGGAATTGCACCAAAGACAATATAATGGACCTCTTGTGGAATAACTCACTTGATGGGGACTCACTGAGAAGTAAGCATAGCACCCACTGTGAAGTAAGCTTAGTGCAGCGCTGATGAGTGACCCACTGGTTTAAGTGACCCACTTTACTAAAAACTTATTTAAAAATATGATTACTAAAAATCAGAGAGGTTATCTAAAGTCCCAAACTAATTAAACCGGTTAAACTTAGAAAAATAACAAAAGAAAATATGAAAAGACAAAAATGTCCTTACTAAATATCGAAAAAGTCATTAGAATGACTAAAAAATGTCAAAAACACAAATTTGAGATGTGTAAATGACAAAAACATGATAGTCTATGAAATTTAGACATGTCAGCCAAACGACAAAACGACTGCGCTGGATCATTGTAACTTCTATTACCTATATGTATATCTAGTATATACTATATATATATAGTATTATAAGCTATTTTACTATATAGGTCACGTATACTAATATATGTATAGTATTAATTATCATATATATAATATAGGTATATGGATATATATGCCGTCCATCGATCAAGGCCATAACAAAAGTACATTCAATCCCTTTACATAACCAGCGGCGTCCAGAATTCAAGACCCACCACTGCAGTCTCCGGCGCCGATAACTTCCAAGACCTCCGACATGAATCCTCTCTCCGCCATCTTCTCCCTATTACTACTCTTATTACTACCCCTCCTGATTACACCGTCTGCCTTGTCATAAAGTGCCGTGGGAGCCCTTTCCGTCAGATCGGACGGAGCCCGGCCGGTGAACCGCCTGGAGAATTGAAAGTGAAGAAACAGCCGCTGGTGGAGTTCTTCTCGACCTTAAAGTACGTGAAAGAAGAGGCGGAGAACGAGAGTGGCGTGACCGGCGAATGTCCGGTGTGCTTATCAGTGTTTGTGCTGGAGAAGAAATTAGAGAGCTAAATGCATGCAAGCATATGTTTCATGTCAAATGTATCGATGTCTGGCTCGGTTCTCACTCCACCTGTCCGGTTTGCCGGACTTTCGTGCCGTTTAAGCGTTCCAAGCTGCCTATTGACGCCGATTGTAATCTCCGACAAGATCCTTCTGGTTTAGTTTGATTGTTGTCTATCGAGCTGAGTGATCTTGTAAATAAACACCATATTTTGTTATCTATTTACCATATTTTAAACAATTTTTGCTTTCTAGCTAGTTGGGCGTGTGCTGAATTTAATCAAAAATTAGGAATTACATAGCATTTTGCTTGGATTTGAAAACTTGAGAGGGTCTACGGAGTAGAAATATTAAAATATGTCCCATTTGGACTAGTGTGTGGGTTGTACAATGTATTTTAATATTTCGGTTTTATTTGTTCTCTCGGCAAGATCACGAGGATAGATTGTGTTAGTTGTGAAACCTAGTGGACTAGTGGTATAAGTTGCGCAATCTATTAATGTGGATTGTGCATCCCATTTATGTGTGTATATCTTTTATTTTATTTGTTCTCCATCCAACTAGTGGCAAGATTATGGTTCATTTCAACGGATTCAATAGATTCATGGATCTAACGAGACTACTCAACGGGTCTATTGAACCCGTTGGGAAGCCTGTGCTCACGTTGTGTTTAGGGGTGTCAAATGGGTCAGCCTGCTGGGTTTTAGACTAGTCCTATAGGGTTGGTGGACTTGTTGGCTCGGGTTTAAATGATTTTTTATTTTTTCTTTTTGGGTTGGATTGGCCTTAACCCTAAACAACGATTGTTGGCTATCCAAAGGGTTAAAATCACTAAATAAAAAAATTATTATTTCTCTCACAATATGAGTAGATCGTTTCATATATAATTATAATAACATAATCTTAACTAAATCCTCACTATTTTACTATTATAATATATATTCCATATAACTAATAAAAAATATATATGAAACATATATTAAAAAACTGACCGGATAATATACCATAATTAATAACACACACATTGTTGTGTGTGGCAGATGTATATATATAATGTAGGTGTAGTGTTATAAAAGTATCATTCACTTCTCAAATATTACATCCATCAATAATATATACGGTCAATACAAAATTAGAACAATTGAAAAATAGGAACGGATCACCAACAAAAAGTTAACCCAATATATAGATCTAAGATTAAATGTAAAGAAACACCTATTATACTAACTTTGGCAATACTACAAATGAAATACATCTGATTACATTGGGTAGGTGGAGGGGTTATATTATTAGTTGGTATAATTATATATTGATCTATGGTTATGTATGTTTCTGGGTGAGATTATTTTAACAATTTCATCTATGTTAGGTGTCTAAGTTGGCATCAAGTCTCATGTGTTTTGACATTGTTGTAGTCTATGGTGGCGCCATTGTTTGGGTAACACTGGTTATCCAATCTAATCTTGAATTTTAGCGTGCACGATCCAGCGCAATCTACACACATTCAGCCGGTGGGGAGCATTAGTCTCAACTAATCTCTTCGAGGTTTTGCGCCCAACTCAATCTCAATCCTATATAACTCTCTCTCCTTCGATATCGTCCTCGGCCTATATATGATGCAATACCCAATGAGGTAGCTTACTTTTTTATTTGACATTGATTTTTTTTTTTGAATTTTAAGGCCCTGCAAATTTTAGTGGCTTAATTGGTAAAGGTACCCCCATATAAGGCCCATTGGTTTCAGGGAAAATAAATTAAGCACATCCCTATACCGTCTGTGTTGGTTGTAGGCATTAGCTTCGGCTGAATGCGTTGAAGGTGTGTAAATCCATGTAGTTCAGTGTTATATGTATAATGTAGATATATAAAGTATAGTATTTTCTCTTTTTAAAATAAAGGTATTCTAAGTATAAAAGAAAAAATATCAAATAAAATATATACTAAGCTAAGTACTACGGTACTAGTACCTATATGATATATACTTAGGTAATTATATATAGTATATATATATATATATAGATAGAGAGAGAGAGAGAGAGAGAAGAAGATATCATGTGGGAATTTTATGCTTTCCGTGCGTTTGTGTGGTTGGAAGCACATTAAGCATTACATTGACGCATTTTAAATACACACACATTAAACACGGATAATGATTTTGAGCGTTTCCTGAAAGTTGTGGATGATGAAGTTGGGGTGCAAGCTCTATTTTTGGCCTGGAATATTTGGAAACGTAGGAATGAGTTGATTTGGAGCAATATTGTTTGGGATCCTGGTGAGGTGTGGACATCTGCTATGAATCAGCTTGGCTACATGGAAACAAATGAAATCTTCTCGCCATAGGAGTATTGGCCAAGCTGGTGTCTCAGGATCTATTTTAAATTAGGCTCTGTGTCTTTTCTTTATCTGCTATGTTGCCTTGATTCTTTAGATTGTGTGTTTGTCAGCGAACCTGGTAACTATGTTCTATTGTATGTTATGGGCTCTCAGTCTCGCTTGAGTACAAAACGCATGCACATTAAGTACAAAACTCACGCACCTTAGATACAACACTCACACACTTTAAGTACAAAACTCACGTACATTAACATTACACACACTCACACATTACAAAAACTCACGCACCTTAGGCGCACACTCACACACATTTAAGAACAAAACTCACGCACATTAACATTACATACCTACGCATATTAAGTACAAATCTCAGACACGATAAACACTAGACTCAGGCACATTGAGTACAAAACTCACGCACATTAATCAACCGCACGTGAAGCATTCAACCGCACTGGAACCTTTCAGTATATATATATATATATATAGGCTTCAAAATAGGCATAGGCCTGGCCTTTTTACGAAACAGGTCAGGTCCTAAATAGGCCCCTACAAAGGGATCTGACGTATTCTCACCTCTAATGTTAACGTTGTGTATTATTAGTAGTTTCAATCAGTCTAGTCCTATAGCAATCATTATTGTGTGGACCATGTCCACACAAGTTGTATGGATCATATTTTGTATATTATAAAATAATGTACATTCAATACAAAAATAATGTATATTATATTCAAGGAATATACATTATTTTTGTTCTGAGTGTACATTATATTGTATAATGTACATATAATACAAAAATAATGTATATTTAATATATTAAAAATTTACTTTTTGTTATGATCTACATAACATTATATGGACTATGATCCATACAATAATTTGCCCCTATCGATCTCAAGCTCATCTTGTTGGGCTATGGGCTTATAAGTTTTGGGTTTTATCGGATTAAATTTTTTTTTGCCGTAAGTCTAAATCGTCATAGTGTCAAACTTAATGATTGGACTCAACTAAAAATTTTTAACATTTTAAACTTTTAATTTTAATAAACTAGCGCATCTATACTATTAATAAAAACAAAATCCTTCATTTTAACATTATTGATAGGATCGTTGAGATATACTCCCCATTAAATAAGATCATTGCAAGGAAGCCTTCTTAACTTATTGATTTTCTAATTTGTACGTAGATACAAAGTAAATTATCTAATTTTGTTATTTTTATTGTATTTTGTACATGTATTTTTTATTAAGTAGTTTATTTGTTTATAGGGACAATCAATTGAATGCTAGAGTGTGAGATCAATATATACCAAAAGTTGAAACCTTATTTTAATTCAGGCATTGCAAATCTTATGGTTGTTCTTATGCAATTGTGTAGAGTTAAGAATGATACGAGGAGTTAATCTAAACACAAGTGTTTTAATTTTTCTTTATATTTGAAAGTGTTTGAATAAGGACAAGTAATGAATGTTTTTTTATTATTAGTCGGTTATGTCAAGATATGTAACTCTTGACACAAAACTCTTTTCAATCAGGATTTTCAAAGTTCTGTGATTTTCTGGAAAGGTAAATTTATGATGTCTTAATCATTATCATAATGTTTTTATCATTTATTTTTGTACATATTTTGTTTATGATTGCCATTTTTTTCCAGTTTATGTGTTGATTAGACCCCTCTAAAAAACTTTATTGATATTTATGAGATGATTGAGGTAAACAGTAGCAATAAAACAATTTTTTTAAAAAAAAATTGATGCAATGACATCAAATTTTCTAATAATCTTTTGCCACTTTTTAAAATGATTTATTAGTATAAATTGTCACACTTTAAAATGTATTTTTTTTAATGTTAATAAATAAAAAGTTAATCAACGATTTGGTCCCTCAATTATTAGCGAACGATCAATGTAGTCCCTTAATTCCTTATTCATCGATTTGGTCTCCGAAAATAATTGTTTTTAGTCGATTTAGTCCCTCTGCTCGTCTTTCATCAACAAACCGACGAGAACTCCGATTTAGCAGGAGCATTTTGGTCTTTTCTTTTCTTCAGCCCTCTTCTTACCATGGTGGCCACCTCGACAAGATGCAGCGACTCTCGTATGGACCTCCGGCAACAAAGTAGAACCATTCCACATGTCTACTCACATTTAAATAATTATATATCAATCTAAATATTTTTAACATATTATAACAAATTAATTCTGTGTATTGCACATGCGAAAATACTAGTTGAATAAAAAGCTAATGTGTCAATAATTAAAATAGGATATAATTAAGATGAAATGACATCAGAATATCTAATCCATTATATAGACATAACTAATTAATTAATTAATTACTCATATTTTTAATTGATCGAACGAACCAAAATGGCCAGAACAGGGAGGTGTGGCCCTCATCTAGAACTCCTCGTACTGTCGTATCGCTCCAAAACGGGAACTTACAACCTACACTACAGGTAATCTTGACTCTTGGGAAAAAGAAACCTTGGCCAAAAGAGTTTAAGTGGAACTAAAATGGGTTTAGATAAAATGCTTGTATTCTGTAATATTATGAGATATAACAAAAAATACAGAAAAAAATTAGGGAATAAAAAATGGATCAATTAATATCTTTAGGCGTGTGCATACTCACTTTTCTATAAGTTTTTAATTTTCTTTTACAAGAAGATATACAAAAATCTGGAGTTGCTCTGACAAAAATTTCTCTATAAAGATATATTCACAAATGTTTGTTGCATATAACACAAAAAAATATGACTGTGATGAAATGAACCTTTCATCTCTAAGATTTTTATCAGTCTAAGAACTTTCATATCTGACCTCTCTCAAAGTAATATGGTTTGACTTTTCTCAAGATATCTTGTAGATTGCTCTCTTGGTTTGAGCCTTTTCTCAGACACGTGGGATTGGTTCTCAGGTTCTCTCCTGGTCAGTTGAATATAGGATCTGGTTTAGGTGAGAACCACTGTATGGGTGTGAACCTTATGAGCTCCTATGCACCATTGAGATTTGGAGATTGGACGGTCGGAGATCAAGGAGTAGTGCAATTAGTACATCTGGTGCAATTGCCGCAGAGTGTGATGTAATGCTTTACCAGGTCAAAATCATTATAAACTATTAGATGAAACAAGATCAACGCTGCCACAGATGAGACATAAGTCTCACATGTTAACAGAGATTTTCATCAGAACTTTTATTTATTTATTATATATATATATATATATATATATATATATATTATATATATATTTATATAATAATATATACTATATATATATATTAATATATATATATATATATATTCAAAAGCATAATTAGTTCTCATATTTTATAAGAACCAAGCAACATAGCCAGAAACAGCGACGTTGGCCTCTCATTCGGGTATTCCTCGTATCTTTCCACTCAACAGGAACCGACAACCTACACTACAGGTAATCTTGACTCTTGGGAGAAAGCTAAGCAACCTTGGCCAAATCAAAGAGATTTGAGATGGCTCTATTGCCTTTCTTAATTAGGGTTAATAAATCAATTAAACAAATCTCTAGCATGTAATGTACTTTATTGAATTAATTAAGTACGGACACTTTCCCCTGATCGCACTGGTGGGAACAGTCAAATAACAAGTTTTATTTAGTTTAATTCTTGGAACACCATTGATTTAACTTAAATAATTAAACTTATTGTCTTCATTAAAGAGTGATACTCCTGTCTTAAGAATGGTGTTAATCCTAATAAGACAGCACTTTTCATTTCTTAATCAAAAGTGAATTTTTGGTGAACTAAAGTGCACAAAATTAGTGCGTCTTACGTCTCTATAATCCAACCTGATCCAACTAATATTTCATTAATTATTTTATCCTTATTCTAATCACTAATTATAAATACGCACCCATGTGCGACTAAACAATGTCAAATGAAAAACAAAAAAGTTAATTAAATTAAATTATCAAAATAAATAAAGAAACACATAAATCTTATAAATATAGAAACACATAAATCTTATAAATATTAGCATATGAAATTTTAATTTTTGATGTTTGAAAACAAATATTATTATCTAAGATAAATATTTACAAATGCATGAAACATAGTATAGTAGGTATTGAGTTTCCAAAAAAAAAAAAAGTATATTTAGCTTTTAACAAATGCAATTTTTTATTATTATCATTTCTTCTATTATAATTAGATACTAATATCGATACCAAAATAAATGAAACGAAAATGTTTCGTTGACAATGATATATATATGTGTGTGTGTCTGTGTGTGTCAAAATTTCTTTGTATTTAACAACATTTCAACGATTTTATTGATGGAAGACAAAAAATGGTCATACCATAATAATACTAGGACAAAACATGGATGATCTAATAAAAATGATTAAAAGTGGACTGTAACCTATAAATTTAGGACCAAAAATGAAATTAACTCTAATAACAATAATAGTGATAGGAACACAATGCACTAGCACATTATACTAACAAGCAAAACTCCTATAAAGATTACAATTATAAGCTTTATCAAATGTGTTCCATGTTTAACCCAACAATTTGTGCGTAGTTCGTACAACTGTAAGGTCAAGAATTTAGTAAGAGTTTAACAATGTGAGTATAACTAGGGTTGAACCTAGACTAATCTCATAATGGTTGAAAAAAATGGGCTCCTTGTTTTATCCCAAAAGACTGAATCCCCAGCCCTAAGGGCCCCCCACACTCCGACCCGACAGAGCATGTGGGAGGATGTAAATCACGGTGATTTAATAGGTTAGTAGGTAGGGCCAAATGCCGGTGCGTACAAGGAATCTGCCCACTTTAGACATAATTCTCACACTGCCGTTGCCGAGGTTCGAACCTTTGGTCTCCTTGTTTTGTTAAAAGAAGTAAGATCTAACTATCTTCCTTTGAACAAAAATGCTGGAGAAATTATCCAATATATTACTTATGGCAACTAGTAAAGCAACTAAACTTTCTTAAACATGAGGTAATGCACTGCAGCTGCAAAACTTTGGCTCACTTAATTACTCTCATCACCCACTAAAAACTATCTTTTACTATATTAGAATGTCCAATAAAATTCTCTAATTTATTAAATTTAGCAATATTTTTCTTTGCACTACTACACCAACCGTCTTTGGCTCACATAATCTCTTTTCCTCCATTAAAAATTATCCTCTTTAATTTTATATTAGAATGTCCATAAAAATTATCTCATTCAATAAATTAAACAATATTTATACTTTTATTAATATATATATTAAATTTGTATATATGTTTAGTAATTAAAATATTTTCTAAAATATTGGAGTGCTTAAACTTCCATTGATATGGAGAAATTTTCAACCAAATATGGTGAATATTTAATAAATTAATGCCACTTTTGGTACTCTAAGTAGTGTCACATTCCATGTATACCCGCACGAGTTTAGTTTATTGGTTCAGTATGTAGTATTTGGAAGAAGAAATCAATGTTTGAACCTCGATAGCGGCAACTTGGGGATTATGCTCAAAGTAGATAGACCCTTTGTGTGTCACTGCTATCTGAAAGTAATCTTAAATCAAGTCAAAAGCCAAAAGTGGTTGAAAATTGCAACACAGATTTTTCCGGATACCAAAAGTGGTCGAAATAAGACTTTCGACTTGATTAAAGATCACTTTCAGGTGGTCGGAAATTCCATAATTTCTAGTAGTGTGCACCGATATTTGGTCATGTATGCTGAACTATTGAGTCATCGTGATTTACATCTTCTTAAATATTCTGTTGAGTCGGGATTGGAGATTCAACCTTTTTGGGAGCAACTTGTATTAACAACTCAATTAAAAAACAAAGAAAGTGGACTTAAAAAAAAAAAAAAAAAAGAATTCTGATCAATTTAATAAGATCTATGAGTGGAAGAAACTGTAGTAATTAAAGTAAAGCGATGGAATTTGTCCAAACATTTATAGCCTTCAATTAAGTGGAGGAAATAGAAACCAACAGTACGTGTACATGTTGCACGTACACTATCTACCACTAAAACACCAACCCCACCACATCCACATCAAAGTCAAGCAACAGAAAGTCGCCTAGTATAGGTGAGAAAAACATCCTTAATTAGCTTTGTACATAAATGATAAACCCTTTCTAGGAAGCCACGAACGCTAGAAAAATAAATAAAGCCTTCCCTAGATGCCTCATGCCTGCATTGCATCCTCCAATAGTTGTTTGTCACAATAACTCTCAATGGAGTCTGTATTGCTCCAATAGTTTTCCAATTTTAATTTCAACCATTGTGGGTGCAGTGGGTTTAATTTGAAATTGAGTTAATTACTGAAATGATCTCTTGACTATAGCAAAATTATTAATTTAATTCTTTATTATTTTTGATCAACTAAGTCTCTCAACTTTAAAAATTTTAACTAATTTGATTCTCCGTTTTTTTTTTTTTTTATCGTGAGACATTGGTTAACTCGGGACCAAATTGGTAATTTTACTATAGTCAAGAGACCATTGCAGTAATTAACTTTTCAGAGAAAATGGTGCATGTAATGACCGAAATGGTCCATTCACTATAGCAAAATTACTAATTTGATCCCGAGTTAACGGATGTCTAATAGCAAAACAAGCGGACCAAATCAATAATTTTTTTTTATAGTCAATGAATCATTTTAGTAATTAACTCTTTGAAATTTGATGGGTTGTGAAATTAAAAAAATAAAACAATTATGGTGAGATTGAAGTGATGATTTATTATTTTACTTCTTTTTATACACTCTAACTTATTACTAATATATGTTTTTTAACATAATTTCAATCATGATTGAGATGAGACTCAAATGATAACTTTCTTATAAAAAGTAATAGTGATGTTATAAGAGCACAATATACTTAACATTATTTTTACTTTTTCGTTAAAATTTTTGCAATTGAACTAAAGAACATAAGTCTAGGGTTTCTGCTTCTCTCCTAGGGTTTCCTAGGCAATTCCCACCGTTCCATCGTCTTTTCTCGGCGTTTTTTGCCGGCTTTCTACGTTGTTTAGTGGTTTAGTGTGTTCTGTTCGTCTATTTTCCTTTGCATGGCGAACGCAGCAGCTTCGGAGGAGGTGGCAGGGCTGACGGCAAGGTGGGCCGATATGATTTTTGAGGAGGAGGAGGTGGGGTTCGAGCCGGTGGGGGATGGTGTTGGGGTGGTAAACGGCATCTGGGAGGAGGCTTGGATGGTGGTAAGCCGTTTCTTGACTCCGAAGCTTGTGAAAGCAGAATTTATGAGCCAGGTTTTGGCGTCTATATGGCAATCAGCGAAGGGCATCCAGATATATGAGATCCAACCAAAACTATTCTTGTTTGTCTTTTACCACAAGTCAGACATGCAACGAGTCCTGGAGGAGGGTCCCTGGGCTTTTGATAATAACACTCTGGTTTGTAGGCAGGTGGAGGTAGGGTTCCGCCCCGAGGAGGTGGTGTTGGATTCGGTGGACATGTGGGTGCAGCTTCATGGCTTGTCGTTGGGCTACACATTGGGTCCAATCTTGGAGCAGGTTGGGAACTTCTTAGGGACATTTGTTCAGAGTGATGATAGATTTATAGGGACATTTTTTCCGCATTAGGGTCTTAATTCCAGTAACTAAGCCACTGAAACGTCGCATGAAATTGGTAAAATGGGACAAGACGAGCTGTTGGTGTCTTTCAAGTACGAAAGACTACACACCTTTTGTTTTTTTCTGCGGCTTGTTGCGGCACTCGTACAAGTTTTGTCTAAAGGCAAGGGACTGACTTTACCGGTTGAGCAATATCCGTTGGGGAGTATCTCCGGGCTGGCATGAACCGTGGTCCTAGGCGCTGGGGGAACACTGGTTGATTCCGAAGGGGGGCAGCCGCGTGTTGATGAGGGGGTGTTGGGGGAAATTCGGGTGAATCAGCAGCCAGCGTTGGATCTTCCGGCGTCGAGCAGCAACTTGGCTGGGGAGGGGGCTATTGTGGCAGTAACAAAACGCCGACGGTAGGGTTCAGGTAGTGGAGGAAGGAGATGTGGTTTGAGTGGTGGTGATAGCTTTATGACAGACGTTTCAAAACACTTGTACTCGGCGGGTTCTGGTGCACAGGCGTGTCCTCATGAGTAGTTAAAAAGTTGGACTGTCGTGTTTTGGGCATAAACATCATTCGGAAGTGTGGCTTGGTGTTCCGTAAGAAGCCCGTTTTTTTTTTTTTTTTTTTTTTTTTTTTTTATGGAACCAGATGGTGGATACTGCGAGTGGCCTCCGTTAAGCTTGGTTTCTAAAGGTCTTTTCTTTGTTGATAATGTTGGGTTGTGTGGTTGGCTTATTTTTGGAGGAAGATACACGACCAGGTTCTGATTTTTCTAGAATGCATGTGGATGTTGTGGTGGTAAAAGGTTAGTACTGAGGTCGGCGTATTCCTTGTTTCTTAAATGTTCCTCGAGAGGAGTAGAGGCGGGACTTGCTCAAACTTTGGCTGTAAATCCTCGTTCCTTGGGTTGTCTGGGAGCTTTCAATGTCTCCTTTTTACATAAAGAGGGTGGAATCCTATTGATGGTCTCTTGCGGTTTTGGCAAAAATGGATTGGTGCATGAAGTTCAAACCTGCACTTTGGGTTAAAAAAAGTGCACTTGAAGGCAAAATTGCTTTTGATGCAAATGTGCAATTGATGCAATTTATCGTACAAAATGGAGGTTATTAACTTAAGTGTTATTAACCAATTACGCTACAATGTTTGTTAATCTCACAAGTTTATTCCCCCCCCCCCCTTTCGATTAGTTATATGTTATTAAAGAATGCACAGTTAACAATATGCGAGTTGTTGCACTTGAGACAAAAGACATGCACTTGAAGGCATAAAACCTGTTGCACTAAAGGAAAAAGGTTCACTTGAATGCTCTAGTTTTTTTTTATTTATTTTTCCATAGTAAGAACACATACGGTGTAGGCATTAAAATGGGAACTTGAGCATAGAGGAAACTAGAAGGGAAATGAAGGAATTTAATTATCCCACTCTTTAGAAAGGAACATGCCTTGAAAATTACAAACGTGATTGAAGATCAAAAATTTGCACTCAAAGAAGAAACTAGTATTGAATTAAAAGTGATGACTTGAAGAAGAAAAATGTGCACTCGAAAAACGAAAATGTGCACTGAAAAAGGCAATGTGCACTCGGTAAAAACATGTGACTTATTTATCAAAATACAAATATTCACCGCGCGTTTTTTAATTAATTCATGAATTTGATTTAATTTTCTACGGTTGGAAACTGCTTTCTTTTTCTTATTGTTGAACATATATATTTATAATATATATATATACATATCTTATTTATATAATATATGTTACTTATTATTTATATTATTATTAAGTAAAAAATTGCAATGCGTGCATATTTGTTCATATTTCTTTACGAAAGAAAAGTATGTTCAAAAGTAGTGCGTATGCATATGGCAAATCAAAGAACAAGAAACCTAAAAGAAGAATAATACAAGAAACAAACAAAAAAAAAAAATTAATGTGGTCCATAATGGTATATCTGATTGGTTGTTATAAAAAAAAAATGGTATTCTTCACAAAAAATGTTTGCCCTTTATACATTTTATATTTATATATATTATTACTCGATCATGTTTAAAAATTTTAAAGTTTCTTATTTTTTACTTTATTATTTTTTTAAAATCTTTTGATGGTTAAAACTAGAACATATTTTCAAAAAAAATTTTGCGGCCATTTTTCGGGCATTGCTACATTCTTTTTACAATTGGCCCTTCAGCATATATTATATTTTTCTACTATTTTACTTATTTATGTTTATATATATTGTTATAATAGTCATTGAGATGCAATTTAAGTTTTTATGAACATCCAGCATTAATAATAATACATAATTATATAATAATAATAATAATAATAATATAATATTATTTATTATTTATTATTCTTATTCATTATTATTATTAATGCTTCTTTGTCTAATTTATTTTTTTTATGTATTGTAAATGGTTAAACAATCTTTTGAACTTTTCATCCTTTTGTAAATAGTTTTAAGAATAACTATGGACAACATATGTTTTAGTACTTAATTTTTAATTTTTAATTACACTGTTGGGCTATTGATCTAAATTGTTGGTGCATCTGAATTCCGCGCACGGAGCCGCGATTTGGAACTTTTTTCCTATACAAATATATATATACTTATAATATATATTATATATATATATATATATATTATAATATATATTATTATTGATGGTTTCCAATGAGTACACTTGCTTAGGGTGAGACAAATGTGTGCATCTACTCTGATTTAATTATTTTATCGGTTGATCATATGTTGCCATTTACTTAATCGCGTTCACACACATTAATGCTTCGACAACTTAATCTATCATTAGACCATTAGATTTATTAGATTGATGACAAGATTTGATCTCAAATGTACCTAGACCAATCTTATCAATCGCGTTGCACACCTTAATCGCTTTGCCACATTAATGCTGCGTCGCACAATTTAATCTAGATATTAAAATTAATTAGATTGATGCACAAATATTTGTTCTCAGGTCTCCCTAATGCAAAATGTTCTCATATGGTCCACTTTATATTATTCATATATCTATATATATATATATATATATTAATATATATATATACTATATATATATATAGAGGATGTGGTTCAGTGCGAGATACTCCCAGGTGAAAGATGGGTGAGTCTGGAGTCGTTGATCAAGTTAAATCGAACGGCTCAATCAATGAATTTTTCTTTTTAAAGTTGGTCCTTAGTAAGAAGCAACTGTACCATGCGACCTTATGTGTTCAAATAGCACTTAAAGAAGAAAATCAAAACCCTTAAAAGCAAATCACGCACCTAAAAATTTAGCCGAGACTTAAGTTAACCAAAATGCCCTTAATTCTCAATGAAGAACCGATGCACTTAAGAACGAAACAAGCTCCTTAAGAAGAAATAGTCTATCTCTTTAGACTAACGCACCTTAGTTCCAACACTGATTCACCTTATGCACCACAGATCGCACCCTTCAAGCCAAAACCACGCCTTAAGAAGGAAAGCTCAAACTAATTTGCCTAGAGCAAAAAGATCAAATTGCACGTATTTTTTTATCTGTGTTCAATCTGGGTTTGTTGATTTTGTTTATTCAAGGCTGTTAACCTATCTTTTACTGAGCTTATTACCGCATTTGACTCTTATCTTACTATATAAATACATATATATACTTTTACATATATTATATATTATATCTATATCTATATATATAATATACTAATTATAATTATAATTAAGTGTGCTCACGTGATTAAATGTGTGCAATCACCCTTATCGCGTATGAATATTTAATGGCAGTTCGCACACACATTAATATATCTGACCATATATTTACCATGGGTTGACAAATGATCTATTTGTGCAATTTTTCTCAAAACTTCCTTCCAAATATTATTAATTATGAATAATTTCAATTTGTTCTTATCGGTCATGTTAATTGCAGTCCCTTTTAAACGTTTTAATTTAGTACATTGACTATGTCATGTTATCAATTTTGATCATTCGGTCACATTTCACGAAAAAACTAATGTTCCATATAATCTTTTAGAAGTAATCATATTACTATTAATTATTTGACATAATACCCTTAGATTTACGCCAATTTTAACAGAAATCTTAGGATGGACTATTTGTGTAAAAAATAATAGTACGGTATTGTTTTGTTCGAATTGAAAGTCGAAGACTAAATTAGAGTAGTCACTATTCAGGAACTATTTGTGGTTTACTCTTTTTCATATTTAGTTTAGAATTGTATGTCAATTATTATTTTAGAAATTACATTAATACTATTACACACACAAAAATTATATTTGGAATTTATAGAAATGCTAAAGAATTAGGGAAGAAAAAAGTTGATTTGAAACTAAATTAGTAGACAGTAAAATGGGACGGATGGAGTATTTTTTTCTATTATCATTAAATATCTATTTATTGTAAAACAATATTGATGTCAGTTAAATGTCTCATATTAAGACTTAATCGCTAATGTCATTCACTTTTGTCCCATTTGTCTGTCTAGTGTTGGTTAAAGTTTTCGAAGTTATTTTACTTTCAATTATTCATAATATTAGTTAGTTAGTAGTAGTATAAATTTTATTATTTTAAATACATTAAAAAAATACTGTAAACACAAAAATCAAAAAATAATAATAAATTAAAATAATTATAATTACTAAGAGAATAAATATGGAAAAAGATTGTTACTATAAGTATCTTAAATAGGGATGACAAATGAGACGAGAAGTATTAATATAGAAAATTTGAGTTATTACCAATTATCATTGACTATAGTGATTTTTTTCTTTTAGTCCTAAAGACTTTTCGTGCTTAATTGGTCATCGCTTTGATGCTTTACCCTAATTGAGTCTTTGACTGTTTGATTACGATTTAAATCGGAAAATCACTTCAATCAATATTAATTGGATAAATTAACTATAGTCGAAAATTGCTCGGATAAATTTCATCATAGTTAATGGGACTAATTGTGTATTATAGAAGTACAATTATTCAGCTTATTTTACATGATAATTATTAATTGGAGTAAATTATAAAAGTCGAGATCTAATTTTAGAAAAATAATTTATGATGAATTGAAAAATAACACGATAGTCTGAACTAAATTATGTATTAATCAAAGTTTGTATGGAGAGAGATAACAATTAAGATATTTTGAATTCAACGTCATTTCAGCTCACTCTTACCTTTTATGGCAAGTGAGGGAATCTTGAATCTCATGTATATTCATCACAATCACTACTATAATGCTCTATTCTGAAACCGAAGCCACAAAAAATACTTTCTGTATTGAGTTTTTCATTTTACCTGACCATCGTGGTATGTGGCTTCGTTACACAATCCTTCAAAAGGAAGGATGAAACTGGGTAGTTTTCTGTTTGAGTAGCAGAGTAACAGAATTATTAAAAAAAGAAGAGATTTCAAGGGTGCCATATGAGGATGGTCAGTGACATTGATTTCGAGTGCCAAGTATCTGTGTTTTTGGTTGTTGAAGCTTATCCTAAGAGGTATTCTCCATGATCCCATTGATTTTGATCCTATTCCTGGGCTTGGCTTCATAGATTGGTAAAATTTACTATCTTTATGTTTCTGATTCTAGAGGATTTGCCAGATAAGGAACTGTGTATTTGATGGGTTTGATTCAGTGTCGTCTTCCACCTTTCTTTTAAGAGTTTAAGGAGACTCCTGGGTTAACCTTTTCATAAGTTCTTAATTTAGTATGTCTGTATTTTGTTGCCTTTTTTGTGTAGTAGTTTCATTTTATGAAAATCTTATTCCCTTTGCTTTGATAAAAACTAGGGATTTATTAATCTAGCCATATTGGGATTTCCTCTAGAATCCAGATAATAAATCATATGTTGTCTTCTGATGATCTGGATTTTAGGACTTTGTAGTTTTGATGATTTTCAATTTGGGTATTGTGAGAATAGTTTTGCAATGAATAAGTTCAGGGCTTTGATGAGGTGGGATGTTGTAGCTGGGACTAGTTTGGGTATATAAAGATTAGCCTTTTATCAGAATAGTCTTGAAGATGGGGGATATCCTTCTAACAGCTCTTTCAATGGAGAATCATCACCCTTCAACCCTCTTATCCATGGATTCCAGTGCCCCCTCTTCACATGATGATTTGGATCTTGAGACGATGAATCGCCCAAGATCCAATAATTGGTCCCCCCTGACATCAATTTACCCTTATCGACTGAGCTTAGCCCTTTCCTCCGCCATGGAACTCTGAACACTTTGATGTTCTTGATGTTGGGCTCGGGACCCAGATATATGAAACCGAAAGTCCTCAAAATGGGCACCCAAGATTGGTAGGAAATTTGCGAAAAGAGAACAGATAGCATCTGGGCTCTGCCTGGTTTTTCTTAGCTTTTATTTTATAGCCCGTGTTGAACGAGAAATCAAAGGCGAAAGTTGTTTGTGACAGAAATGGGGTTAGTGGGTTTGATAGATCGGAATTCTCGAGCTCGATACTTTCATGGTTCAGCACGATATGAGAACATGTACAGATGTGGGTTTCAAGGAAAGGCCCGAGAGTGCACTGGGTAAGATGCAACTCAGGAGCTACATGAACGGGCATTCTCACGGGGGAACGCCCCTTCCCTTTCAGTGTTGACAGAGGTTCGTTCGGTCTCGGATAGGATTCAAAGGAAACAGTCAATAGACGGCCTTTCGAATCCTCAAATGGTGTTCATGGATTGAGGTGTGTCCCAGTCCCAATCTGCTCGCGTTTAGATAAAGGCAACGGCGAAGGAGAGGGGCTGTAGCGTTACGGGCAAGGAGCCGAATTTCACCATCGCCACCCCGACAGCAACGTGCATTGAGTAGAATTCATGGAGGAAACCTTCCACGAAGCACCAGAATTCTCGGGAGCTCTGAGAGGCCCAAGAGATAAACCAGCATTTCCCCACTTAAGGTGATGCAAAGCTTACTTTAATAGCGTTGTCAAGACTGGCACCCACGACGGCATAACGATAGGGATGCTATAATGGATCGCTCTCGCCAGTCAAGCAACGCAAAAGGAAAGGACTGTTTTTTCGAACAGATCGATCCTAATGCCGGAATGATGCCGGCAACTTGGGTTGGAACGAATGTCGAGGAGGTGTGGATGAGGGAGACGTTTATGGAGTCCGTGGATGCAGCTGGCTAAAAACCGATCTCACGAAGGACGAACAAGGCTATTGTTGGGATCATAAGTCAGGCTTGGCTTCTCCGTGTTCGAATCTCTCAGAGGGTAAGAAGTTCATCGTGGGCGGAACACACTCGATAACCATGGGCATACAGTCAGAGGTTTTTTGCTCGAACATCTCGCACCTCATTCATTAAGACAGCAATAAGGACTTTCAAGCTTTCGTAGGATTCATCATCTTGAGGCATGCTCGGGTGAGTTGGAAGAAATCGTTTTCAACCCGGATTTCCGGAAGACTGCTCAATATAGAATCCTTTAGCCTCGGATTGGATTTCCGGGACAGTCTCGAGATATTGGTGCCTAAACTTCCAAGAGGGACCGGGAAAAAAGAGACACGACAGTGCAATCCGCCTTTGTCCTCACTCCGGGTTGCCAGTGATTTATGTTGATGCGGGCTAGAGGCATTTAACTTCTGTATGGTGTGAATATTATGCGCATTGAACTTTAAATTGAAGGACATACTTTGTTGTGTGTATATGTCATTCCTTATGAAAGAATGAACTTGTTTTCAAGAATGTCTGTACTGTTATGCCGGAATTGAAGCAGCTGGTGTACTGTTTCAATTCAACTAAAAGTCTAAGGCGTGATAGTTGGATTGAGCATTTATGTTTTACTCTTACGGTTGATTGCTTTTCAAAGTGGAATTTTTGAAATCTTTTAACCCTGTCACAACTGTTCCAGAAACGGTATCTACTTAGCCGCTGCCTATGACTGTGGCTCTTTCAACTCCATATGCTGGGATCTTTCCCATTCCCCTCCATGTTGATTTGGATAGCTCACATCTAATCAACAGTTTATGAAGCCAAGAGATTAAAAAAATAAAAAAAAAAGAAAAGAAGAGAAAAAATGCTCTGCACCCATAAAAAACTACAGTGTTCGTTGAATGTGTTTTATGCACTTTGCTTCATTAAAAATGCGTGTTATTGGGACTGGTCATAAACTTTGTCTGGATTCTCAGGTGGGCCCAATTCAATTACCACTTCTGCTTCTAAGCCACTTTTCCCCTTCACATGTTCTGATAGAGGAAAAAAAAAAAGATATTCCTAAAGGGTAGATTGTTCCTGTTGGTGGTTGTTCCATTGATGAAAAAGATAGATTCAGAACGATGTGCCAAACGTGATAAATAATGGAGGTATGGGTTATAGTGAAATACATAACCTTCTTAGGTAACCCAACTGGGTAGCTCAGTGGCAAATGAGCTTCTTTGTTAGGGAGAATTCCAGGATAATCCGGGGTTCGATTTTCTTGGGCTAGCTTATGTGCCTCCCGGGTGGACTGGACCGTTAAACAGACAGAGAAAGACCTAACCATAGTGTGGTTTACACCAAAAAAAAAAAAAAAAGAACCATTTTCTGAGGTGAAAACTGCGAACTTGTCTAAGAATGCACAAAATCATATTGCACACACACACTCTAATATACCAGATACACCATGCACACAATCTATCATGGAGTAGTTTATGACTTTATGTGCGTCCATGTAATAGATTATGTGCCATTTAGGATAGTAGTTTACCTTTCTTGTAGTTCTTTAGTGACTAAGGTCACAAAATATGATTTACTCAACACACGTAAATTTCAAATGAGTGACGACTGGTTTCCTTATCATTTCAAAAAAATCCTGCAATTCTGGTAAAGGGTGTGAGTTTTTGACAACACTCCTTTGATTTAACTAAAAGATTTTAAAATAAAATAAAATAAAATGGACCGCACCCTAACATTATTTTTCAGTCATTACATTATGAACACACAAGTTGCGTTAAAAGATTGACATATTACTTACCCTATAAAGCTTGGGGACCACCTAGAAATGACCGGAGGTCATTAAGTTCATTGTCTTAGTTTCTAGTGTGAACAACTGCTAAAAACGTCATTCGCTCTAATGGTAAAATAATCAACCTATTAGTTAATTTTAAGTTCATTGTCTTAGTTTCTAGTGTGAACTGCTAAAACGTCATTCGCTGTAATAGTAAAATAATTAACCTATTAGTTAATTTTAGTTTATTTGATCATTATTACTTGTTTAACTTGGTTAAAAAATTAATATAAATTTTTGGTTGGTTAGCTTTTTATAATTCTAAAATGTTAAAATTCAATTAACTTTTGGAGAAAATAAATTATATCAAACAACTATCAGCTAATAGCTAATTTACCAAATACCTTTCTACAATAAGCTAATGTTATCAACTAGTTATACCTTCTAATTAACCAAATAAGCTAACAGCCATTTACCGAATAAGGCCATTATATTTTTATAACCCTAATTTTCGATTTTACTAAACTATATCTTAAATCTCATGAATCCGCTAAGACGAGTTGTCTAATTAATTCCAGATTCCTTACTTTTAGATATTGGTGAATAAATTGATACATAATATATATATATATATATATATATATATATATATATACACTAAAATTGAAATTTAATTTATACAAAATTAATTCCAACAAATTTTGGTACAAAATTAAAATTACATATAAATACAATGTATATATATTAACTAAATAGGGATTATTTTATCAAAAATAATCTCACCACAACTAGTACGATACTAGTACAAGGGATTTAATCTATACGAGATTAATCTCAGCACTTGATACGAAACCAAGAACAAAAAAATAAGAAAGGTTTATAACATGAGGTTTTAACCCAAAGAGAAGAAAAAAGAAACAGCATAAATTCGAGTCGTGTGTACACACACTCTCCTTAAAAACCGATTCGCCACCTCCCGAGAGTGCTAGGAGAGTTGTAGCGTCAGTCTCCCAGTATAAAATGGATTACGATTTTGGCATTCGAGCACTCAAACCCAAAGTCCGGCGAACAAGAACACAAGTTGAGCACTCCAATGTTTTACGGAAGTGTTGGTAGAATCTCTTTGTAAGAAACAACTTTTGAGAGAAGATGGGAAAAAAATATGATTTTGCAAGTTCAAAATCCGACAGAAAAATTCTACCCAACATAGGTTTAGTAGCCCACTAATGGCAAATTAAACCAATCATAAATTCAATTTAATAATTGGATAAAACTTTTGAAACAGTCATACTTATTATCGAAATAATATCAACGGTCCTGAACTTAATATCCAATTAATTCGTACCGATCATAACGACCCGTTTCAAAATATCTGAGAAGCAAAAAGTCTGTACAAACCCAAAAAATTAACAAATTGGGACCGAAAACTACACATGAGTAGTCCGCAAGCACCGAAACGGTGCAGCACGAATCAATGCATATAGCATTGACTCGTGCGAGAAACACCAAATTGGTGCATAAAGTAGTGCACGAAAGGAGCTCAAATCCTTGTGCGCACTGACATTTGGCCTTGTCTACTAACTCATTGAGTCACCGTGATTTACATCCTCCCACATACTATGTCGAGTCGGAATGTAGAGGGCTCTTAGGGTTGGGAATTCAGCGTTTTGGAGTAAACGACAGAAGCTCAAATATCCAACGCACGAATTTGTGCTCAAAATCCCAATTCACAAAACCTTAATTAACTAAGCATTTAAATGCTTAATAATTCTTAGCTTAACAAATTAAGCTAAACCACGAGTTACACAACTCGTCCAATGCTAAACACAATTAATATTTTACTTTGTAATTGAGTTCTCTCAAATATGTTTACTTTGAAAATCAATTTCTCATTCGTCTATTATTCATTTTGAGCCAATATTATATCAAATCTTCGTCTACACGAAGAACCCGAATCCACTCTGACCCAACTCAAATCGAAACTGGATAAAATCAAACACATATATTTGTAGTACAAAAAAATCACTCAAATGTCATTTATACTAAAATTTCAACATTTACCACTTGTACACTTTTGGCACAAAGTAAATCTTGACCCGCACTACTGATTTGTCAAAACCTCCAATGACCCAAGTTTAGTTAGGTTCAAACCCATGCCCTATCGTTGGAAGACTCCCAATTGACGACATGTCTTTAGAGGAAACCGAACCCTTACCATGCCATTTGGAGCAAGACTTTCAACCTGACCTTTGAACCATTAAGCTAAGCCTCGCGGCCCCACGCGAGCTTGAGGTTATTATTGTTGGGGTTGTGAGTTGTGTACTGCATCAATTGTTTTGCTGTTTACAGCGTAGATGTTGTGTACGCAATGGAGAGGTCTGCTGCAGATTCACAAATCTTTGGTGTTTTAAGGATAAGATCAATTCGTAATTTTTTTTTTTCCAAACAATACAACCATTAAAAAAAAAAAAAAACGTAACTCTAAATGCTTTTGAAAAAGAAGTGCAATTGATCATTTTTATTTTTTACTCATAATTCTTCATCATATTTACCTAACCCCAACTTATATTTAATTTCAACTATGTTTCTCTGTACAATGCACTAATGTATTGTTATACTTAATACATTTTCATAAATAAATTTTAAAAAATAACAAATCAAAATATATACAATAAATGAAAGATTTTTTTTAATCAAGAGGAGCATAAATGAAGTTTCAAATTTTAATATGACCTTTCAAAATATAATGGCCTGAAGAGTATAATGCCTGAATCGATTATATTTTTCTCTTAATCTAATTCATTCCTATGATATTATTCATGTCCTCTAAAATACCGTGAACAACATGTTATAAAAGAAGTTGTGTAACTTGTAAATTCCATACATTCAAATACATAACAAAAAACAGGTACCTACTTAAAATTTATGGGGATATTTTTTAATACATCCAAGATGACCCAAAATAAGAACTACTATCTTTTAACCTAACATGAAGGAATTCTAATAATGTAATATTACCAAAGGTTGATCCAACGATAAAGTCTCTCTAAATGTACAAGAAATATATTGTGACATCTACTGTTACAACTGTACAATGTAGTATATGAGCGCGGTCGATCTGTGATCTCCCATTTAAGAAAGCCACAACTATGTTGTCTGTTTGACCCTGGTGACTCAACTAAACATGAACCACAGAGGTTAGACCCGTGCTCACTGTGCACATAGAAGCCCCCCTCACTGCAAGTTGCTCCCACACTGTCGCTGGAGACTCAATCCCTGATCATTCCTCTAAAGTTCACCTCTATGACTAGTTGAGCTACCCATGCGGGCCCATCCCCACTTTTGTATATGGGCAACTCGTGTCATCTTATCATATCTCACCTCATTCTCTCAAGATTTGTCTAGAGGCCGTTTTTGTCAAGAAGCCAGATGAAACCTTCTTTATGCATTGATTCTGCATACCCAATGAGATCATCCTTTCCTTGTATTACCTATAAGGAAATTAAATTAATCATAAGCAAATTTAATAGTATGGTAAATAACTTGTATGTGGCCAACTAATTATAAGCAGATCTAAGGTATCCTTTGGAGCAATTGAAATAGCTCATATCATCATTCCAAAAGGCTGAACCCCAACCCTAAGGGCCCCCAACCCCAAATAGCTCATCATGCCCATTGTCTTGGTTGGTAAGAAGTTTCCAATTGCATTTATGTCCCTCCCACTCTCAAGAGCCAAGATAAAATCACTAACTGGAGCACTAGCTATGTCCTTTGGAATGTTCAACTCAAGCTCTACCCCAAAAAAAAGAAAAAGAAAAAAAAAAGAGTTGAGATGTTACATGAAAATTTTAAATTTCTTAATTAAAAAAAAAAAGGATTATTAATTGATCTAGATAAAAACTACACATTGATTTTAGTTGTTGATCTCTCAAAATCAAAAGCTGTAAAGCAAGGAAATCTATAAAAAAAAAAAAAAAGTCAGGACATTTTGATAAAGAGTTTTTTTTTTTGTACCTTTTGTGTCCCACGACTATGTGGCACTGGCAGAATTGATCCACGACTTTTGAACCTTGCAATTTTATCCACGACTATTGATTTTTTGCAAAAAATGGTCCTCGGTCATTTCCGTCAAATTTTTTCACCGAAAAAAAAAGCAAATCTCAATGTATGAGCCGAGGTAAAAATCGTCCCAAAGACGGTACCTAGCACGGTGCATCCGAAGACATCGGCCGAAAATGAAGAATTGTTTTCAGTAAAATTTTGACCGAAAAGTGGCCGGAAGACCATTTTTACAAAAAAATCAATAGTCGTGGACTAAAATTGCAAGGTTCAAAAGTCGTGGATCAATTCTGCCAATGCCACTATAGTCGTGACCAAAGTACAAAAAACTCTTTTGATAAATATTTCAAACTTTAAAGTGCACCACACTAACATTATAAAAAAGTACACTAATCAACACTACAACAGTACAAAGTGCAATGATCTATACAAGTAGTGTACTCAGTGCTATGTGAAGTGCATTCTTTAATTTTAAGTGCATTCGAATTTTGAACTGCATAAACCAACATAGAAAGTGCATTGATCAACATTACAAAGTACAATGATCGATACACAAAGTGCACTTCGTGATATGTTAAGTGCATTTCTCTTGAATATACTTCTACATATCATTGAATCCACTTAACCCTTACCCAAACTAGTTAATAGCATATATTCACAATCCATATCAAACTAAGGCAATCTTATATTTTCAAACTTTCTTATTACCTTTCAATAGGGCATATTACTTAAGCCCGAAATTGGTGCTATAAGAATTGTTGGACCTAGATTTTTGTAGTTTTTTTCTCTTTCAGTTTCCACCGTATCCAAAAGTTTTGAAAAACTGGTAATAGTCTGTCCATAATGGCAGAAGAGATGAGTTTCCTCTTAAATCTCCAGGGTTTGTCTCTTCTAGATTCCCAAATATGAAAGAGTACTTGATAATCCATTTTCTCTCTTTCTATGTTTCTCATCATCTCTGGTCCTTTGTTCTCTTCTTTATTTTTTAAGTTTCTATGTTTTCTTCTCTCCCTAATCTTTTGTTACTCTTGGTTTAAAAAAAATATACAATCTTGTTGTCTTGCTTCTTTTCTTTCGTTCTATCATTGTATCTTCTCTTTTTCCTGTCTCTATTCGCATTTTATTTTTTGTTCTATCTAATAACATGCTCTAGTTGTTGTGGGGAAAACCAAAACAAACACACAAGGAAAATTAGTGAAGGGCAAATAGCAAAAACTAAAAATGTTCCAGAGTTACTCATAATTAGAGCAGCAATATTCAGAAACCAACACTAACTACTACGACAGTAGTATAGTCTCAATGAAAAGGATATGGGGGAATTCTGTGACAAAACCAAGAAACAATAGTCCAAAAATAAAATCTAGCCTTAAAAGAAACCAAGCAACCCGGAAGACAGGACGGAGAGTATCCACCTCCTCAATCTTGACCAGACCGCACCACACTGCTACACGGCATGGGAACACCGCATCCATGAGCGCCCATATCGCGCCAGCACCCTGGTACATGTGGCAATGAATTGTGCAAAGCTCTCTAGCTCCTTCATTTGCTTCAAATTCATCAGATCGGCAAGTTGGGCTCTAACATTGGATGCCGCTCAAGGCAGCCTCGATTTTCTTCTTATCATCTGAGGCCAGCTTAGAACCCAATCTTCTCATCCTTAACCGTGTTCCTCATTTGTATGCAAGTAGTTCTCCAAAGCATTCTTAGCCTCCACCTTTCTTCTGTGATCTTCATCCTCAGACTGTGTAGTTTTTCTTCTTGAACCATCTTCTCGATCTCCTCCTTTGAGAGCCTGCCCTGTCATTGGTGATGGTGATCTTGTTCTTCTGCCCAGTAGTCTTATCCTCAGCAGACACGTTTAAGATACCATTGGCATCTATGTCAAAACACACTGTGATCTGGGGAACACCTCTGGGAGCAGGAGGGATGCCGGAGAGCTCAAATTTACCTAGCAAGTTGTTGTCCCTGGTCCTTGTTCTCTCTCCTTCATATACTTGAATCAAAACACCAGGCTGGTTGTCTGAGTAGGTAGAGAAGACCTGCTCTTTCTTGGTGGGAATGGTGGTATTTCGGGGGATCAAAACAGTCATAACACCACCGGCAGTTTCAAGACCAAGGGAGAGGGGAGTGACATCCAAAAGCAGCAAGTCTTGCACCTTCTCATTTCCCTCACCACTCAAAATAGCTGCTTGCACAGCAGCACCATAAGCAACAGCCTCATCAGGGTTGATGCTCTTGCATAGCTCCTTACCATTGAAGAAGTCCTGCAAGAGTTGCTGAACTTTTGGAATCCTGGTTGATCCACCAACAAGAACAACATCATGAACAGTGCTCTTGTCCATCTTAGCATCCCTCAGACACTTTTCAACTGGTTCCATACACTTCCTGAAGAGATCCATGTTGAGTTCCTCAAATCTGGCACGAGTAATGGTGGAGTAAAAGTCGATACCCTCAAAAAGGGAGTCGATTTCAATAGTTGTTTGTGCTGTTGATGAAAGAGTCCTCTTCGCCCTTTCACAAGCTGTCCTCAACCTCCTCAGAGACCTAGGGTTACCAGTGATATCTTTCTTACTCTTCCTCTTGAATTCCTGAACAAAATGATTAACCATCCTGTTATCAAAATCTTCACCTCCAAGATGGGTGTCTCCAGCAGTAGCCTTCACTTCAAAGATACCTTCCTCAATGGTGAGGAGAGAGACATCAAAAGTACCACCACCAAGATCAAAGATCAACACATTCTTCTCACCAACACTAGTTGCCTTCTTATCCAAACCATAAGCAATGGCAGCAGCTGTGGGTTCATTGATGATACGCATAACATTCAGCCCTGCAATGACACCAGCATCCTTTGTGGCCTGACGCTGGGAGTCATTGAAATAGGCTGGAACAGTAACCACAGCATTCTTCACTGTAGAACCAAGATAAGCCTCAGCAATTTCTTTCATCTTGATCAGTACCATGGAAGAGATTTCCTCGGCAGCAAACTGCTTCTCCTCACCCTTGTAGGTGACTACAATCATGGGCTTATCTCCAGGACCAGGAACAACCTTAAATGGCCACAACTTGATATCACTCTGTACAGATGCATCATTGAACCTCCTACCAATCAATCTTTTTGCATCTGAGACAACACAAAGTTTACCATTTAATTGACATACAAAATTGCAGTATCAATCAATAAGATCAATAAACAAATGCAACCTCAACTGAGCAAAGAACCCTCACGAGTTAGATGCGAGATTTATACCATGTTATAGGCAAATTTTGTTAGGGAAATCAAATACAGAGCACCAAATTCTTGCATCCATTGCCAAAACAGCATAAAAATTGTCTAAATTCACAAGGGCACTAGTTGAGATAATTCTAACAGAATAACACACCCATTATTTCTATGTGCTGTGTCTAGTAAGGATCTTAGACAGAAAAAGAGGCTTTAATAACAGAATGTATTCAATTTGCTTTACAAAATTGTAAACTAACATAATGAAGACACAAATGATACTACACCTAATCATTTAGGCAGCATTAAGTTTGTGCATAATTCATAACAAAACAATAGTAACACACTTGAAAAAGTTGACACATCTTTAACATTTTACAATGTGTTGTTTATGGTGACTAACACACGCCGGTGAATTTTTCACATCAAACTCAGTCGGTATTTTTAACCTTACAGTCCTCTCTATTGCTTTTAACCTTACATCCTCTCTATTGCAAAATTTCTCACATCAAACTCAGGCCGTAATTTTAATTTGAAATAACCATAAAAACTTTATTTAAAAAAAAAGGTGCAATCACTACATCAAGGGATCTGCTAAAACTCAGTATACTACATGAATAGAAATCCAAATAAAGACCTAAAATGCTCTACATAGATGGCAAGATGAAGTAAACTGTTTGATTTGCTATATCAGCATATCTTAATGCAAAACTGAGCAATTAATCCTAAGTCCCAGCTAATTAACATTAAACATCTACAGTGCAAAACTTGAAAGAACACACAACAAAATTCAGAGGCGCAGTCAGACGGATCTTAAAATATTTCACTGAAACATTAACAGATCCATAATAACGTTCAAAACGAGAAAAAAGGAAACAAGTAAACGGATCTTACCAAAAACAGTGTTAATAGGGTTCATGGCCACCTGATTCTTAGCGGCATCGCGATGAGACGCTCACTGTCAGTGAAACCGACGTAAGACGGCGTCGTCCTGTTACCTTGGTCATTGGCTATGATTTCAACACGATCGTGCTGCCACACACCGACGCAGGAGTACGTGGTACCGAGATCGATTCCGATCGCTGGCCCTTCACCTTTTCCGGCCATTGCTCTCTTCGTATGATGTGTCGGCGGAATATGTGAGGGAAGAAGAGAGCTCTGGAGAAGTATTGTTTGAGAGAGAGGAAGAGGGCGACGCCAAGTTAGAAAATATATAGATGCAGCTTTGACTGGAATTGGTTTGAGGTTCGAGTTCCAGAATGTTCTGTAACCCTAATAGGTGTGTAGTACTGAACCGTTGATCTAGGGGGGGAATGGATTTACGGTTTGGATTTTGTTAACAAAAAGACAAAAACTTCTCAGCCAACCCGCCGTCCGCGGTCTAATATCCGAGCCAGATTTTTCTTACTCCGGCTCCAATTGCACCACTTGACTAGATTACCGGCCGTGTCTTGCTAGGGCTTTAAATTTATTTATTTTTATGTTTTTTTATATAATAAATATAAATATTTCTACGTTAATAACATGTTTGGTTCATAAAATAAAAAAATTAAATCCTCAACCCCAATGGTCCTACAACTCAACCCAATAGAGCATCATTTTGATAAAGACTTGATCTCAAGTCATTGTTTCGAAACTTCACTCATGTTATTAACTGAACTGTCCAAACCGTTGGTAAGACTCGATTCCAGATCATTGTTCTTGAATTTCACCCATGTTAGCAACTGAGGTGCTCATGCGGGCAAAAATGAGTTATTTCTTTTGTATGGGAATAGTCATTCCTAAGGAGTCTTGGTATTAACTATTCTCATACTCTTGTGAATAACTTTTACGTTACAATACCAAAAATACCTTTTTACATTATATATTCCTTGATTTAATTTGTACATGGCGGATTTGGCAAATTATGCTTTGAAATTGTGTCCACTTTGCAAAGTGGACACGGTTCTAAAACTTTTTATAATTGTGAATATAGAGTTCAAAAATTATGAACATGAGTTCTGTAATTGTGAATATAGAATTTGATAATTGTGAGTATGGAGTTCAAAAATTATGAACATAGGATTTTATAATATAATTATGAACATAGAGTTCCGTAATTATGAACCTATAGTTCTCTGATTTGTGAAAACAGAGTTCAACAATTGGAATCTAAATTATAAATTTTATGAATCTAGAAATTATAGATCTACAGTATAAAAATTATGGATATACAGTATAGAAAATATGAATCTATAATATTTACAAGGTGGACACGTGCTCACATCATAACGTTCCGACGGATTTGGCGTGGGCCCATGGATTATATTCATTGGTTTGTTGGGCTTGAGAAGGTGGGCCTTAACAAAATTGAGTTCTTATAGGCTGCTGCCTCATTTGGTCTTTATTTGCTCTAGCTTATGAATTCTAAATTTGTAATGCTTGGTGCATTCGGCCTTGGCCCAATTTTAAATACTTGCATGTGTCTTTTTGCATATAAGGGTATGCCCTTGTGGTTTTGTACAAATTTTAGTTTGGCTTTAATAAATTTACATTTACCCATAAAAAAAAAAAAAAAAACAATAACAATGCTCAGGACAACCTCAAACGAGGATGGAGAAAGATTAGCTTGGTCTCACATAAAGTAACACTACTCCAAATGTAGGAAACTTGACCACAATAGTAAGAGATATCCTAATAATAATCCAAAGTTGAGAGAAAAATCAGTAAAGTTTTTGTTTTAATTATCTTTATATATTCATGTGTATGTTGACCTTAATATGTTTATGTGTTTAGGTTATTCTATTAGTGACACTATGTTTATTCGATTTGTGAATCAAACATATAATAGTATTCCTATTTAATTAATTTCTATTCCATTTCTTTTAGAGTCGTATTCTTATTCCCTTTGTTTTTATGGCGGGTACACTTATAAGTTACAGGTGTATCCACCTATCCAATTAATTAAAGTACAAAATATTTAGTGGAGCCTAACTATAGTAACGGACTTGCTGTCACATAGCTTGAAAGGTTGTCCTTTTGAGTAGTCTCAAAAACAGCACATTCTAAGAAAAAGCAAAGGAAGATTGAGTACGATAAACTTTACAATGAATTATTATTGCTTTTAGGCATAATTTTCCTAGTTCACACGTCCACATTTGAATGGGGTTCAAGATATCAGGGCAGGCTATCTAAATGTATATATTCTATATTCTATTTAGCCTGTAAATATTAGTGTGTTCCAACGTCCAATGGCTATAGAGTATAATATTTCAACATACAATTAAAGGTGATTTTTTTAAAAAAAATTATTTATTCCACAAATATACATGCACAAGGATATATTCAAATAGCTTTTTAAAAGGTGCATGTATAAGACTAGGGTCGTATCATTGTCCACCCCTTGAGAAGCTGACGTTCGCAGCGGTTGACGGTGAAACTAGCTAATAGCCTTTTTTTCTTCTTTGGATGGATTCACTCCGGACCTTATCAAGCACTAGGGTAGCCCTTTCCTAGGCCCCCCGTGAACGGCCATTGCTGGAAATTATGAAATTTCCGACCACCTGAAAGTGATCTTAAATCAAGTTAAAAGCAAAAAGTGGTCGAAATAACAACCAAAGGTTTTTCGGATACCAAAAGTGGTCAGACAAGACTTCTAGATTCCCGTTTGAACCTTATCAGCACCGGGTAGCCATTTCCCACCTACACTCCGACCTCTGAACAAAAGCACCAAATAATACGATACTCAAGCTAAGACCGTAACTCCACCATAAAAGCTAGCTCATGAGTAGAGATTTGGCCTCAATTTAAATACCACTCCACAATCTCTTGTGGAGCTGATGTGGGATCGTATCATCCATCGTCCGGGATGTATTGGAGCAGTACAATAAAGAAAAGATCAGAAAAATGAGGGAAAAGGCCAGGTGGTGGAAATCATACCCAAATTGGTGTATGCAAGGCCGAAAGAGGGGTTGCCGATGGGGAAAGATGCAGTTGAAAGTTTAATGGAAAAATCAAAGAAGAAAATAATCAATAAGTTCATAGCAAATATATCCCTAGAAATTTTTTGTGACGAATCAAAATCTCATTCTAAATTGGTATATATTTTTCATAAACGCTTACATACTATATTCAGCTCGTTTATATTTAAGTCAGCTCTATTATTGATGGATAAATTTGTAGTTAGTTGTTGTTGCGCTGCCTAGTTGAAGTAGTATATCTTGTGTTGTTTGCTAAATTTTACATGAATTTTGGGTATGCTTTGGATATTTAATTTGATAAAATTTGGCAAGAAAAGTTATGAACATAGGAATCATTATTGGACTATAAATATATCAGTTGAACATGTTAGAATGCATGCACCTGAATATGGCCTTATTTTATTCGTATTCATGCACATCCATGGGTGTATATTTGTTAAAAAAAATGCAAGATAAGCTTATGAAATCTGTTACTTCAATTTGACAACTATAATATGTTGCTTCTTCTTATTGGACTAAGTTGAGCTTAAACAATATCTTAATTAGGCTCATGAAAGAGAGCAATCCTTATATCCTACACCACGGCGCACATAGCACTATGCGCCGCGCGCCTTCCAAAACGACGTCGTTTTGGGGTCGTGTTGGGAGGCGCGGACGAAGTTGCTGAGATTATGTGTATTCGTTCACAACGTTATGTGTATCGTTCACAACGTTATGTGTATTGGTTCATACAGTTATGTGTATTTTTATACAATTATGTACATTGTTTTTATACAATTATGTACATCCGAATCAGAAAATTTGTGTGTATTATGTTAAGAGTTGATGTGTATTATGTTAAAGTTTATGTTTATTATGTATTATGTTAGATTATGTGTATTATCTTTTAAAAAAGATATGTATATTTTGTTATAACATTATGTGTATTCATGTATAACATATGTGTATTCAAGTATAACATTATGTACATTCTTGAACAACGAGTTTTTTTTTAAAGAAAAGCCTACTGCCATTCACTAGGGCGGGAAATTTAAAAAAAAATAAATAAATAATTAAAACGACGTCGTTTTGCATCTGGGCGCATAGTCAATGTACGCGTGGTGTAGGATATAAATTGCCGAATGAGAGCTTGTTGGTTTAATTTGCTTGTTGATAATAATTAATTGCCATATATAGGCATAATTATTCTTTGTATGTATATATAGGAATTCAAAAATAAAACCGCATCACCAACTGTTCAAATAAGGAATGTCACGGGTACAATTCTTGTCAATAGTCTCTTGATAGAATCCGTCGCACATGATTTTTCTAGTGCATATGTAGTTTGCAAACTGTTACAGAAGAGGGTTTATTTAGTGCACATTTCAAGTAGTGGCTGTTAGATTTTCCTGGTCACCCAAAAATTAATGAATGCCGAAAAAAAAATAAAAATCTACCAAAGTGAGCATTACAAAACAAATACACGTTACATCCTTATAAGTTATAATAACAACATACATATTTATGTCAAATAGACCACGCATGCCACAAATGTGTAGGAAAAGATGAGAGAAAAATAAAGTAATCTATGATATCAACGTCTATTCATTAGATTGGAACTAAAAATCAAACATAATTCTCCTCGCATATATCCCTCCATCCCAAGAAATTAAAAGACAATTTTTGAGCAACACTTAGCTTGAACTAAAGTAGTTTATGTAATGAAAAAAAAATGTTACTTTATTTCAGCTCTGTAACATTATTCTTTCTTTCACTAGCTCTTAATATGGCAGATGACGTGATGACAATAAGTAAAAATAAGAATAATTTTAAGGTGCCAATGTAGTACGGTCCTGTAGCAATGGTGGATAAAAGAAAGGATCGGAAGAAAAAAGCAGATTGAGTACAACTAACGAAAGCTGATAGATAGATTGCACGTTAATGGCTATGCCAGAGCAACACGTGGACCAGTAAATCGTAGTCACTTTGAATGGTGCTGAGATTCAAACTCATGATCTTTGGTCTGGCTCTGATACCAAATTAAACATGTTCCATCTCAACTAAAAGTCTAAGCTAATAGTTAGATTGCACGTTAATGGCTATATGCTCACACCCAAGACCTAGGTTTTTGTAAGGAAAAAGAACAGCAGAATAACATGATTGGCCACTCCATGTTTCATTCGTTACAAGAGGTTCGTGATTGTATAGGTATCTAGACCAAATCCAACGTTGGATTATTGGCTTCGTGCTTATATCTTGACTTGCTTTCAATTCCTAGTACTATCAAATTAAGCCAGGTTACATGGAGAATTGTCTGAAAGAGACCGATAAAGAGCCAAGTCCATTATTCTGTCTCTCTATCATTTTAAGCTAAACTATAAACTTTTTTAGATTGATTAATCAATTGAATTGTGTTGGAAATATCGATTCTTCATTTGGTACGTTGCATGTGTAAGGCCGGACATATATCCTCTGTAATATAGTATAACGATACTGAATTGAATCTACGAGAATCCTAACATCGTAGTAGCAGAAGCGGAAGCGGTGTTGATCACCAGCCATAGTTGATGGATTTGTTGTGTTGCAGAGTGTTAGCCACAGTATGATGTACCATAAACTTATCACCATCAATACAAGTTTATATAAGCATAATGTGGAATACAGACTAACCCTGTCTAGTCCAGCCAAATTACTTAATGGGTCTAGTCTACTTGTACCATAGAAATAAGGCCCTAATAATTAATAATATAGGAATTATATGAGAAAATGTTACATCCTCATCTTCCAAAATACACATACAATCTGACGGAGCAAGTAACAATAATTGTATGATCGTGGAGATAGTTGCACCATACAATGGGGTGTGTGGAGGCCGGGTGTCATAGTACGTCGAACTTGTCCAACTCGTCGGCCGAGTATCAAATTCTGGAAAGCAATTTGTGATGTCTGCAATTTGTACCCTCCAAGTGGCAGCAGTGTGAGGCTTAGAATGCTCAAATTAAACAAGGAATTGGAGAACCGCCCAGATCGTCTTTGCCCCGTTTCGTATGCAATAAGTCACTGCTCAGCTCAATCAATAACTCATTCGCTAATTAATAACTATATATAATCTGATATATGACTGATCGGCCTTTTCAATCATCATTACCAAATAATGAGTGCTATTTGCGATTGGGACTAGGTGGTGTACGTGGACCAAGTTTATGAATTGCCCAATATTTGCAACTAAACTCTAATTCTTTGATAATTTTTTGCAAAAACTACATCTTTTATCTCTTGAATTGTGCACCACTAATCTTTTGACGACTGATGATCCATTTTTGTAAGGAAAAATCTCACCCGATCCATTTTTCTGAGGGTCGGATTTCATAAGTATTTCAATTTTTTTTCATTCTTCAATTTCTAAATATTACTATTTGATTTAAAAAGTATTACGAGTACATTTTTTTCAAAAATTATCACATTTTTCTTAAAAAGTATTACACTTTCCCTTGAAAGTAATAGCCATGTTTGGTAAATGGCTGTTAGTTGTTAGCTGATAGCTGTTAGTTGTTAGTTGTTATTGTTAGCTGATTGTGTTAATTAGACGGTATAACTAGTTGATAACATTAGCTGTTGTAGAAAAGTGTTTGTAAATTAGCTGTTAGCTGATAGCTGTTTGGTATAATTTCTTTTATGAAAAAGCTAATTAAAAAAGTTGTTTGGAGTAGCTTTTGAATTTTAGCATTTTGGAGTTGCAAAAAGCTAATTAACCAAACACTTATATTGATATTTTAATTAAATCAAACAATTAATAGTGGTCAAATAAGTCAAATTGGCATATAGGCCAATTTTTTACCAAACAGGGCCATAATTAATTTATCCATGTTTAGCATTACATTTTTCTGCAAAAATATTACATTTTCTATTATAATTAATAAACAATTAATTTATCCTGATTAGTATTACACATTTTTTATCATATCAGTAATTTTTGATCCCTAAACATTACATTTTAATTTAAAAGTATTACATTTTTTGTTAGACGTATCGCATTTTCCCTCATAAGTAACACTTCATTATATTTCTGATTAGTATTACATTTTTCATCATAACTATTATATTTTTATATGAAAAATTGCAATTTATGCCCCTCCATAATATGCCAATTGTCAATGTCACCCCTGAATTATTAGTGGTGTGAATGTTGCCCCTCAATTTTTAAAACGGTACATAATATTGCCCCTCTCGTACCATACGGGAGGGGCAATATATGTTACCATTTTGAAAAATGAGGGGCAACATTTACATTATGGGAAAGCACTCTATATGCACCGTTTTTGAAAATTGAGGGGGGTAACATTTACACCACTAATATTCAGGGGTGATATTTGGATAATTGCATATTATGGTGGGACATAAATTACAATTGTTTCCCATATATATATAGACTATATATATATAAAGATGATGGAATGTACATTTTCTGCACTATAATATATTCCTTATATATTTATTAAATTATATTAGGGCCTTATATTGATTCGTCTATGGTTACAATAGATTAGACCCTATGATAAAGTAATTTTGCTGGACTATGACAGAGGGTTAGTCTGTATTCCACCATTATGTATATTAAAAATTGTATTGATGGGGATAAGTTTATTGTAGCTCATACTGTGGCTAATAAGCACTCATGTAAATACAAACAAGATCCATCAACTTTATAGATGGGCTGTGTGAATCAACCACCGTCTTCATACGCTTCTGCTATTACTACGATGTTAGGAATTCTCTAGATTCAATTTCATGGTAATCGTTTAATCTATTATATACAGAGGATTATATTAATGTCCTAGCTCATTACACATGCAGGGTACCAATATAGGAATGAATCTAGATATTTCTCCAACCAATTCTAAATTGATTTAATCTAAATCTTAATAATATAATTGTTTTTATAGTTTAGCTGTAAGCAGATGGGAAGTGACGATACTTCCCGTTGTTTGCAATGTGATTAATGTTGGTGAGTTTTTAGAGAGGGAATCAGACTAAATAATAGGCAGTAGACTTGGCTCAGTCTTTTGTCGCTTATATGTTGCTGATGGACAAGTTTTTGCATAGATTTTAATTATAACCTTGCGGATTAAGTGTTGCGTGTTTGTACTTATATTGGTGCGATTGTAGATATAACTAGTGATCTGCAAAAGTAGAGATCAAAGATATGTAGTTAATGCTACACGAAGCAGATGTGAGATTGCGATAAACGTTGGATTTTTAGTATTCGTGAGTTAGTATGTAGCAAAATTTAAAGTGCATTAGTATATTATTGTAACGACATTACATTGTGCACTTGAATTTTGTTAGCTTAGTGCTCAACAGGATGATGCATGTCATAGGAACTTGGGGCCCTGTCAGGTTGGGCGGTGTAATGTCTTCGTTTGGGCTGTATAGGCTTGCTGTTACTTTTACAATAAACTTTTAGTCGTACGTGAGTGTGTTGGGTGGTTAATGTAATGTTGTTAAACATAAACTTAGACCGGTGGTGTGTTTTTGTGCGTTAAATTAAATTTATGGTGATGAATTTTTGTGCTTAAGGATGGCGCTTTAGAGTGTTTTAAGTTGAGTGTGGGCATACAGACTGCGTGAATTTTTTGCTTTTATGTGACAATTCGTTTGGGATAATCTCTATGTGTCTGTTCCTGAACTCCGAATTCCATAAGATTGATAATAGTTGTGAGTTTTAAATTCGTCATGTATATTGTGTATCTTAAAGTGCCGCCAGATCGATCAAACCAATGTCACTATAAAATGTGAGGTACCCACGCCAGCTACAATTACTCCGGGCACGGGCCACGTGTTGCTCTTAGCACACCGACTAGCCTTGATCCCTTCATTAACGTGCAATCTATATCTAATCACTTCTTTAGTTGTACTCAATAATCTGCTCCTTTTTTCTTTCCGATCCTTCTTCTATCCACCATGGCTACAGGACCCGTACTACATTTGGCACCTTAAAAATTTAATTCTTTTATTTTTATACCTATTATTGTATCACGTTCATCATGCCATATTAAAGAGCTGTGAAGAAAAGAATAATGTTACAGAGCTTGAAATAAATATAACATTTTTTATTTCATTTCATTAACATAGAAATTTATTCTATTTTAGATTTCAAGCTAATGTTAGCTCAAAAATTGTCTTTTTAATTTTCTTTGGGGAGGTGAATGGGATATTTAATGCGAGGAGTAAATTATATGTTTGATTGTTTAGTTCCAATCTTAATGAATAGGACGTTAGATATCATAAGATTATTAACTTTATTTTTTCTACATCATCTTTTCCTTACTAACATTTTGTGGCATTGCGTTGGTCTATTTGAACATAAATATGTATGTTGTTATTATATAACTTTATAAGGATGTATAACGTGTATTTATTGTATTTTTGTAATGCTATATAACTTTGTTGGTATTATGAGATTTTATTTGTTTTATCGGTCATATTCATTAATTTTATATTTGTTTGATGATCTCATATATAATATAATCAACTTATATGTTAAGCCACTAACTGATAATGTAGCATTAATATATTATATATTCTCATCTTTCCTAATCTGATGTTTATAATTAGTTATTCATTTTAACGAAAATCAGTTTGACATATATTGCACTAATATAATAATAATCAATAGTTGCGGCATATCGTACGTGTATTTTTTCTAATTTCAATATGGTTACAATTTCTCTTGATAGAATGTTGTTAACGTGTATGTACGCTATATATCTAGTAATAGACAAGATATAGTATGGTATGATGCGGGTTTATTAATTTTTGTAGAATCTCTATATATATGACAATACAAAATGAGATAATATATTTAGCCGCTATATTTTATGGCAATTAATTGATTGACTGCAAGCAAGAGCAAGATTTAAATCCAGAACAAGCTCTCATGAGTCCTAGTATAGGCTAATTAATTAATCCTTATATTAATACAACCATGGGCGGTACAATTTTAGTCCAACTTATTGGCGTACCCATGAATAGTCTAAATCTATAATCGATACTGGAAATCGTTAATTTCAATTATTCTATTTAATTGTATGGTATTATATTTTCTAATAAAGTTTTTCTCCCCGCCCTTAATGAGATCAAGGGATCGAGGTCATGAGCGTACGAATAGGCTGCTTTCTTTGTAAAAAAAAAAAACTGGTGTTATAATGATTTTATTTATTCTATGCTTAAAGCAAAATAATATTAGCTGAACCCTAAGAATGTTTTTACAGCTTAAATATTGTGATAGTGAGTGAATGATATGTCAGGCTAATATATTGATTATATAACATGTAATATCAGACGTTAATGGTTAATAAATGCAACACTATGCATGATTTGATGGTTATCTTAGGAATACCTTATCTTATCTGTTAAGACAGAACTATATCACGAGCCTTTGTGCAAGTGATAGGTATGGTAGAATATACAAGTCTACTTCTCGAATAATTTTTTAATAAGCAAGAATTCTGATGGTAACTAAAAACAACATCATACTTAAATGTAAATGTTAGCTCACTGTAGTGTGTTGTGATTGCACAGTTAGCTGAGACTGGTGTTGCAGTATCTGTATAAAGCAACATGAGATGTGATTGTTGGTAAAATAGTTAAACTCTTTTAAATATCGAATTAATTTGAACTCACTGTTCAACGTAATTATCTACTATACGATCTAATAAGTACAGTCACATAATTTTCTCTGTTGGTCGATGGAAATGATCATCGCTATATATAGATATGAGTAATAATAATTTTTCATAAAAGTGAAGAGAAATAGTTGATGTTTTGTAGTTTGTATTGTTAGAGTTGAGAAATGGAAAACATTTAATCAATATTAGTGTAAAAACCTCTTATCCTACTTGAGACTCAATGTGATAGACCAAATATCTACTAGCTAACTAAATCCGTTGTGAACTGAGGGGTTAATAATTCTATGTTTTCATGGAAAAATTCATATAAAGTATGATGATACGGTAATTTTCATCAAATACCTTCCCAGCTAACTTTTAGATTAATATTATCCGCAGTTACTCTCCTCCCAATATCGTACCACCCTAAAATACTGACGTAGTTTTTGGAATAATATTTCGTCTTGGTGTATGGGGTTAGTGCATTAATTTGTTGCGCCTGCTTATTACACATTATTTTTTTACCTTCCAAACTCAAGCCGAATAGACTCAGGAATTGAAGAGATTTTTCA
>VALG01008174.1:0-13060 GCA_009835305.1 Ipomoea purpurea | reverse complement strand
GAAAGTGCGTAATTAGGACGGGGAGCTAGAGAACCACTAATCGAGGTAATCTTACAGTAAACTTCAAGAATTGGCTCAACACGGCTTTGAACTTTGTGAGGAGTTCAAAAGTGCATCTACTAGACATAGGATGTATAGGTCTGCTTATTGTATGTATACTTGTAATAACTATAGGGTGATGGGCTTTAGATAAATGTGGGATCTTATAACCGAAGACCCTGACTTGAAAGTGAAAATGGGTTACCGCCTCCCCAGTTGATATACCACAAATCCAACTTATACTCATTGAGTGCACATGAGACGAGTGCTTCGGTCCCCTGAGAGGTGCCATAGACTAGGTACTAACCTATGTACCGAGTTCCCAACAGTGATAGAAGTGGTATATGTGATAGCAACTGGTAATGACATCGAGGATGTATATCTAACAAGTGATAATAGCGTGTTCCGCTTGTGTAGGACAGTTCATTGTGGAAGTTCACGAAAATCATGCTATTGCTAGATAACTATGAACAGAGTTTATGGCGCTTGGATCCAAGCCACCAAAAGGCTAAGTCGGCTAAAAGTCTACAATGCGATTTAGCACTGCCGAGTTAAGAGTCCATACTTGAGATGACCCTGACAGGAGAAGTTATATATTGAAATAGACACACCAGACTTGAATACTAAAGGTAAATTCATACGAATCAAAAGTTTGACTTTCATTAACATGCTCTAGATTGTGTGTGCATTAGATAAGATCAAAAATTATCTAACCGTGTGAGTTCAAGATTCATATCACCGCTCGGAAAGAAAATTACTCAGTGTCACTACCGTGTCGTTCAAGATTCACAACACAGATTAAGATCACTTTATGTGAACTGCTTCGGACACGTGTTCATTATTCTAGCTCATTCTTTCTGAATGGTGGGGGATTGTGGAAACATTCAGCTAGAAGGCGTTCTTCCTTCATTTTAGATCAGTTAAAGTTGACTGCCCCTTTCTCCTTAATAGGGCGCTAATCATGTGGACTACATGAATGGATTTTTGGAGATTAAACTATATACAATACATACTCCACTTTTGGGTAGAAACGCAACAGAAATAACGTTAATTCAATCCTCCCTCTTTTTTACTTTTAAGATCCTTTGGTATGACCAATTAGTTGGTTCATTCACTAACTGGTGCGAACTTAGCGCGGTTTTCTGTTTTCTGTGACAAGCCGTACCGAAAAATTGACTGCACCGCACCGGTTAACATAAGTTTAAGGTAGTGTTTGTAAACCGGCACATATTTGTCCTACTCCATTTCAAATTTCTGGTGTTTCTATCCGGAGCACACCACCCTTCTTGTTCAAACTTTTTGTTGTATCTGTAAGCTTAAATAATGTATTACACACCCATTGTCCTCATATAGGATGGCGGGAACTATACTATACTCCTATCCATACGGTTATAAATATTATGCACTAATGACCTCAACCATACAAACATATTCCTCTGTTTATATAAATCTATTTCTAATATTGGATGAGGTAGTACTAGTAAATATTTTAGACATGTTTTCCATTAAATAGCAGTACTCCACCAAGAAATACATATTCGACCTGGGATCTAGCGTTGTATGGATAAGACATATAATCAATATCCGAATATCCCACAAATATGGCATCTTGGTTTCTTTCAAATAGATGCCCAAGATCCTTTGTACCCTTGAAGATATCTGAGGATATGTTTCACACCGTTGCAATGTCTTTTGGTTGGAGCAGCACTAAACCGAGCTAACATATTTAACTGAAACGGTAATGTCAGGTCTTAGTGTATTTGGTAAGATAAAGGAGTGCTCCTGATGACAGTTAAATAAGGAACTTCTGTCATATAATATCCTTGTTATCTCCTTTGGTCTGTACGGGGTCCTTATCAACTTCAAGTGATCGAACCGCCATTGGAGTACTAAGTTGGATGAGAATTTTATCCATATAAATCTCTCCAATAGTTCATTCGTATGTTTAGATTGGTGTGTGAAAATTCCTTCAGGGAGACGCTCGTCTGTAGGTCGAGACAGAACTTGGTTTTTCCCAACTCTCTTACTTCAAATTCCTCTTTAATCACAAGCATGTCCTTTAATTTTGACATCTCTGCGTGTTCCAATAATGTTTATATCATCAACATAGATGGATATTATACCCAAAACCATCAGATGATTTCTTTATGAAGATGCAAGGACCAATATCTTTATTCTCATATCTTTGTTTTAAGAGGAATGCACTCAATCTAATAAAACATTGGCTTTTACATTGTATATATATTCGATTTGTCTTTCCTTTCCATTTCAACTAGTCAAAGCACTTCCGACACTCTACTATAGTTTTAGGTTTAAATGAGTCCTTATCTACTTCGATAGATTGGACAGCTATTAATATGCTAGAAGAGCCAAGATATATATAAGATATTTTCAAGTAAGCTTATTGATTTGTAGGGATCCTTATTATGGGACAATACTTGTGTTTTCCATTCACACATACCACCTCTAGGCATATTTCATACATGTTCTAATATGAACATATATTACGATAACACACTTTCTTCTCCAGGAAGAAAACACGTGTTAATTATTGAGTATGTTAAGTCATAAGAAGGATCATAGCTAGTGATTTTACACTTCTTATGTTTGATTTTGTTTACCAGATTTAAGAAAATCCATCAGGAATTTTTAAAACAAGTAACCAGTTACCCATATAAATGTGGTAACTGTGTTTATTAGCTACATATCTAATTATTATTATTTAATGTTAGTTTTATTAAATACGAAATATAATGTCATGGAATGATATGACCAATATTGAGTCTTCTATGAAAGAACCCTTTTAATTTCTCAACTCGCTTTATATTTTATCACTTGCCTTTTCATGACATCTTCTGGTGTATATATTTCTTTATCGAGTTTGATTGTATGCCTTAATTTCTCTTTTCTATAAAAAAAAAAAAAAATACAGTTAGCACGCTTCGGCGTTCTTACTGTTTTAATATTTGGATCTAGATTTAATTATTGTGAACAATAGAGGCAAATATGTTGTTGACAACTGTAATAGCTTTGCAAATGTCTTTTATAGGCATGACAATCTTTATATCAACCAAGATATATGTCATTTTCCAAAAGTATTTGAATTTGTTTGTTCTGCTCCCTAGTATGTTTAATATTTGTGCATCTAAATTTTTTACAGGGTTCTTTCGCATATCCATGACGAATATTCTTCAAGAAAAATTTATATTTTAGGAGTGACGAAATCACTACAAAATACGCGGAATAGCGACGGAAAATTCCGTTATTCCCCGTCGCTAGAAAGGAAATCCGTCGCATAAAAACCTATAGCGACGATTCAGTCTGTCACTAAAATCGCTTCGCTAAAGTTTTGCGACCGAAAATTTCATTCCGTCGTTAAATGTAGCGACGATTTATTCCTCACTAAATTAAAAAATCCGTTGCCCTATTTTTAACAACCGATTTGGATGAGAAACTTAAATTGTAAAGGAATAGCGACGGATTTTCCGTCGCTTCGATTTTAACAACAAATTTTTTCCCGCCGTAAATATTAAAAAAATGTTGTAAAGGGAATAACCGACGAATTTAACTACGCTTTTTATACTCACTAAATTTTAAAATTAAAAAAAAATCCTGCTCACGTATAATACCTTCAACTCTAACCTATAATATAATATACTTTAATAATAATAAATATGCAAGTATATTTAATCATTAAGAAATTCAAAATTGTATACTATATTATTATTAAACTGTTAAACCATTTGATTATCAATTTGGTTGAAATTGAAAATTCATAAACTAAATTGACAGTTAGAGAAACGATGAGAGACCCAAAATATTATTAATTGATTAATTTAATAAAATAACTCAACAATTGTTGGGGCGTGGAAACGAGAAATTAAAAAGTGACAAATAATAAGAAAATACAGAGAGAGTTATAGATCGAGAAACCGGTAGGATCATCTCATTCATATCATCCACTTCTACAAGTAATACTAATAACTTCCAAGGCAATCATAACACATATAAATGTATAAGTATATACAGTTACACCTGCTTATAAAATGGATATACATGTCCACAATAATTTTTTGTTTATAACACTCCACTTAGGCAACATTATTTGAACATGAGTCCATCCCTCGTAAAAAATTTGTTAGGAAAACCTGTTTAAAGGAAGAACCTAGACCAAAGGTATAAAGTATATATTTAAATATAATACCCTGCATCTGAAAAAAACTGTCATTAGGAACAATCACGTGGGAAAAAACTACTTGAGAAAGAGTACATTATATTTGTAAAATCATATATTGCACTGATTTCTCATTTAAGAAACCTGTGGGAAAAAACCTTAGTTAAGGGGAAAAGAGTACAACCATGAGCCTTCAAGGCATAATCGACATAATCTTCAGGATTTTGGGGTTTGTCTACTTAGCAACTATTTTGCAACTTTTTCCCATTGACATTACTATATCATACCATGCCTCGGTAAAAACCTTAACTAGAAACGCTAGTGGGAAAAAAAAACTAGTTGAGAAAATAGTGCATGATGTATCTGTATTCTTGTTTTAGATTACATGCCTCATTAAAAATCTTAGATTTAAGAAAACATTCCGTGGGGAAAACCTTAACTAAGGAAAAAGAGTACATCCATTAGTCATCAAACCCAATTTTCAGGATTGATTCGTGAAAAATGATACTCCCCCTCAAGATAAAAATCTTCAAATCCACACATAAAATATATTTCCAAAAATTGTAGAATGGATTAGACAGATCTTCTGATTGTCACTAGATGAATATGTTGCACAATAATTTTGTGATTTTCTAGAGCTCATATTGTTGAATTTTGACGCTATATATGCTTTGTGAAATATTCTTTACATACTCATATATCATTTGTGCAACAGCAGCATTATTGTCCTCATTTAGGGCATTAGGGTAATTCATTGTTTAACCAGTTTGGAATTTGACATCACGAGATCCAACAAATTAGCTGATAAGCATCAAAAGATGCTAGTTTTTAAGAGAACTTTGAAGGTATTTCTCGCATGTTTTAGCCTTAAAGTCTTGTGCCTTTACAGTAATTTATCCTGAAAACACATTTTAGCACGGAGATATCCTTCCAATCTTACTTTTCATGTTTTAGATGATTTTGGACAATAAAAGTGGCAAAAGAGGACAAAATGACAAAGCTAAGAAAAAGGCACATCCGAGGCACCATTCACGCTATAGCCACGCACATAAGGAAAAAAATGGGAACTATTTCCCATTTACGCTGGCCTTATGGCGTGACGGGCTGTGTATGCACGGAAAAGGAAATATGCCCCATTTGCGTAGTACACCACGCGTGAGGAGTCGCGTAAGGTGTTGGCTAGAGGACGCGGCGGAAGGGGAATAAAATCCCATTTACGCCAGCGTAAATAGGATGCCAAATGAGAAGCTTTGGAGATTTATGGCTTTTCTTTTTCATTTGAGAGAGAGGTTACACCAAGTTACACAGAATTTTTAGAGAGAGATTTTAGATCTACTTTAGTTCTTTCATTTTCCCTCACTAGATTTAGCCAAAAACTCTATCAACTTGTATAAAGTGAATATCCAAGCATCTCCTTGCAAGATCTTCATCTCTAATCCGTTGGATTAACAATCTAGCTTGCAATGTTGGTAAATTTCAATTCCAATCTCTTATTGCTTTATCCTGACGAAGTTTACCTTGCATATGTTTAGATTGTTTGATTTTGAGCATGAGTGGCTAAATTCTAGGGATTAGGATTGTAGTAGGAGATTGCTATTGTGATGATTGGCTTGAGTTGATTGTTATATTGAGAGGATTGCTTGATTGGGTTATAAATGTCTTGTTATGGATGATGATCTTTTGTAGTTCCTTGGAGTGGGGCCAACTCCTTGGATGATTTGGATTCCGAGGTTTAGGCAAGAGATTGCTAAACCGATGTGAGCCCCTTGATCCTTTCACATTCTCTGCCCTAGATCCGAGAGGAAAAAAGGTCTGGGAAGGAATGTAGGCATGGTGTTCGTTTAAATACCCTGTAGAGATTAGGAACACTCGGGTGTTAATTTGTCTATGGGAGGCGTATAGACCAAAATGGCTACGCTTTAGCGCATTTCTCTTGAATTGTAACCCAACATTCAATCAACACAACCTCTCGGAAATAATCCAATCGCACATTGCAATCGACACGAAAATCCTAATCTGTTTCTACCTATTTGTTTTCAAATCTCTTCAAAGCAATCTTTTCTTCTTCCTTCCAACCCATAAATCCCCTTTCAACCAATCCTTGAATCAAGTATCTCAAAGCAAGACCTACCTTGTCGTGATCCATTCTCAAGATTCCAAGTTACCATTCCTTGAGTACGATACTCGGAGTGGTTCTCACTCCCCGTTTTACGCCTTTCCATTCTTCATCCTACCTCCGAACACATACACTTTTGATCACGCTATCCAAAATGAGAACCGTAAGCGAAAGCGTTTGTCAATAGCCAATACCCAAGTATTTCCAAGTCATACTTGGGTTTTTCAAATCTTTCATTTCAAACTCTACCGATAGGCATGAGCTAATTTCATTAAGCTCTTTATGTATTCAATAATCTTTATGAAATTATATGGACTAAGATAATAGATAAATAACTCGATTAGCAACTCCTTAATGAGCACATAATGACACATATTATCTATATATTCCTTCCTCAAGAGGAAAAACACTTAGTTAATTATTTACATTTTAGGTCATATAGAGATCTTTAATTTGTAAATTAGTAATATACATGTTGCCATTTTCATTTTTCTCATTTCGAGAACATAAAATCCTTCGGGGACTTTTGAATTTAATATTAGCTAAATATCTAAAAAAAAAAAAAAATTATGCCAATTATATTATGTAGTCGAACTTAATGTCATTTACCGTGGGAGAGTATATTTGATTTAAAATCAATCAAGGGTCTCTGCATGAAACCATAGACAACAAACTCGCTTCATATTCTATCACCTCGTTATTCTTATTTCTCTTTTATGCACACACCTATTTGCAACCTTCAGGGTTAATGCTCAACGGTGTATTGTTATAAAGAGAATTATTCATTTTAGCGAGTCGGCTATGCCTTAATTGCTCCTTTATACGTTAAATAGTCATGACACTTCCGGTGCCTAACTCTGGATCCAGACTATCATATAACGACCAATTTGTAATGACAATTGTGTTGTTGACAACTATAACCTTTTTATAAATGTCTCCCATATTTGTAAACGTAATGGAAATTTCTAAAACAACAAGATCCTAGACATTTCCCAAAGATATTTTGATCTGGTCATTCCGCATCCCTAGTATTACGTTTGTTTGTACACCTATAAATTTACTAGGTTTTTCGTCATCTGGATGAACGTCTCCAAGATATAATTATTCAAAGTATTTCAAGAGTGACAAAGTTTCTTTACTAGATCTAGATTATAATTCTTATCTCTTTCATCGATAGATCTCCTACACTTCTAGTGTCAAAGAGTACCAGTGAATATATTTGGTCAAGTTGGGGAAGGTATATGAGACCTAGTCAATCTTTTATGATCACTATGATCAATAGATATGTTTGGCAGATTATTTGCTAAAGTCGCAAATAGATTATCTTTTGAACTTCTAGTTCAGTCTAGCTAGTACCATGGATTTAAATAATGAAGATGTTTTCATTCTATGAAATTTCTAAACATTCCAAAAAGTTAGCCTATTATCTCCCCCTAATGCAGAGAAACAATCTTCATTAAGTATGTAGTCAACGTACCTAATTATTGAATTGATCCCCCAATTCATGGGCTCTTGGTATTTAATCAACAGACGAAGATTTTTTTGATAGCCCTTTTAGAGGTACGTTTGTGGTGGTGATATAGGAAAATAGACCATGCACCCTAAAATAATAACGCAGACAGGGAAATGTTTATTTTTAAACCACGTACAAGGTGGAAAGGGGTATAATTGTGAGTATGCAATGAGTCAGATAAGAAGACTACTGTTTGACACATTTTTTATGTCCAACAAGGTTGGTAAAAACTTAGTCATCATATTTGGTCCAAAGTGACCAAATTGCTCATGCCATGATATGATCTAGTAGAGTAGCATATATAACACTAAAGATACTTCGTTAATGAGACATTAATCACCAAAGAGTGATTAATCTCCATTTTAGACCTTCCGGCTAATTAAAACTAAGTCTTTGATGTATCTTTCAAAACTTAAATGACACTCAAAATTTAGTATAGGTTCGTCATGTACTGTTACTGGAGTACAAGATGACTATTTTAAAAAAAACATTGAGACTCGCACTACGTACAAGGTGCTTATAAAGCTTCAGTTGCGTAACAATATTATATTGTACTAGTCACATTCAGAGGCGAGTTAAACATTCTAAAACTTTAAATTTAGTCAAAGGAAGATCATAACAATTTATTGATGGCCAAGTAATCCTTTAGAGATTGATATAGGATATGTAGACATTCACTCTTAAGGTTTGGTCTTAGGGGTGACATAGTAAAATTAGAGCTCTTAATTTACCTTTTGGGTAAATATATATTCACAATCGAGATTATAATTTTAAATCCCAATATATGAAATAAATTTGAATATCCAAGATTCATGTGAAATAATTTCTATAACAAATTAGCACTGTTAGATGCCCATCCGTTTTCTTGCTCTTTAGCACCGTCAACTATCAAACTCCATCAATTGACTTTTAAAATAATACCAAGGCAGCTTTATATTGAGAAAAACTGTCCTAGTGTTGTTATATCTAATTAGTACTACTATGACTTGTTGCCTTCTGGGCATTGTTATATTTTAAAGTTCAGGCTGTAATATTATCTACAAGATTTGAGATTAATCTCAACATACATGGCCTATTACAAATAATTGACAGCTTAACAACATCAAATAGAAGTTCAACAAAGAGCATATACTCCAAGTCATAGAAGATGAATACTGGCGATGTATCGCTGGATTAATTATAACATCCCTCAAGTAAAAGTGGAGTAATTGTAAATGTTGTATACAATGCATAGCGATAAGCAGGCCTGTTTCAATCAACTTCAATAATTACATATTCTCTCGAGTTTGACGGTTCGTCCATTCCAAAGCTAGACCAAGAAAAGTTGTCAACAACTGCGACAATGCTAGAAAAGCTTGTTTATGATCATCTCAACGGTAAATCTAAAAAATATTCATGTCAAATGATTGCTACCTTTAAGTGTTTAATAGTAGACATACTATGAATTTGTATTAGTAGAAAACTAGTATTTTCACCCGTGCGATTCATGGAATGGAATTGTTGCATTATTTGCATTAATGCTATTTTTTAATTTGTAATATTGGAATTTTTTTTTTTTTTTTTTTTTATTTTTTTTTTTAGCAACAATCAACAATAATTTCGGCAGTAACGGCGATAATTTTCGGTAACTTGTTGGTTACCGGTAAATTGGGTTTATTTTGTTGGAAACCGTTTGGTAGGAAAAACAAATAATAATCAAATAAATAAGATTTACTATTTTCTGGAAAACAAGGGAAGGAAAGATGGAGAATTTGGTAGTGTTTGGTGTTGGTTTTTTGCAAGAGTCAAGTGATCACTCTTTTCCTTAAAACCTTATTTGCCACCCCCCAAAGATGCTAGGAGCGTTGTGGCCTAGGCTTCCAGAATAAAACTTGCTAGTATTCAAGTTTTGAGCACTCAACAAGAAATCGGGCGAGCAAAGACACGGGCATGAACACAGTCATGCTAAAGAAGAGTAGAAGCAGAGAGGTTTTGAGCTGAAGGATGAATTTGTGTTTTATATTTTCTATGTTAAAACTCTACTGTCCAACTCCTCCTTATATAGGGAGGTGGAGGATTTCATAGCTTTATTTAGGCACTTTAAGGGCACCCCTCCACCTTCCTGTAACATGCAACCTTGAACATGGTTTCAATTGCAAAAAATTAAAAATTGGAATTAACTCAAAGAATTAATTACGTAACAGCAGATATTGAACACCCAACGGTCACAAAAACAGGACAGGTTTCATCAGGCCGAACACTTCCCGTTTCGGACCCAGCCGAAACTAGGAGTTTCGGCCATGGGGTCCCAAGTTGTAGTTTCGGCCGCAAGTGGGCAACTGCCATAACAAGTTTCGGCCAAAGTGGCTAATATTGGTTAGGGCCGAAACTCCCAGGTTAGCCGACACCCGCAGGTTGCAGTGTGTTGGAAAATTGATCGGGCAGTTTTGGATAACCTTAGGCCGCAGGTGCCGGCACGCACATCGAGCCGGGCTTGAATAAGCATTGGAGTGAAAAGTTGGGACATTTGAGTTTGAACGCCCCCCCCCCCTCACCCCTTCACGCGAGAGAGCTTATCTAAACAATTTCTACAAGTTCAAAAGATGTCTTGCTATATAAGGGGAGAAAATCCTCATTCCAAACAATGTGGGACAAAAGCTCATTATGTTCCTTCATTTTCAACTAATGGGTCTACTTGAGAATCAAATTATCTATTCTCACCGCATAGGGTTGTTGGCGCAAATATCAATTCCTTCATCTCAACGAAGGAATCCGAAATCCACTTTGACCCGACCCAAATCGGAAGTGGACCACTGATACAGTTGTACCACAAATAGCCACTTAACATGACATTTTTATTCCTTTAAAGCTATTTTTCCAACAATCCCCCAGATGAATGAAAAATTTTATTTCGGGGTATTTTGAAAATCGGAAAACAACTGTGTTCAACAATCGATCTCATGCATGAGGAAGGTAGGGACATACCCTTTGAAACTATCCTCGTGAAGACATTTAGCCTCTACTGGTTGTACGCCTAAACGCGATGTCTTTGAACGGGACTGCCGTTTGTAGACGATGACTATCTCACACAGGACATCTCCAGCCATGCTAGTTGCTCTCAGAGGTGTGCCCGGTTTGTTGGTCGTGGTCACCGTTCCTGGTTCGTGCGAGAGTTTCTGAAAGACTTGTGCCCAAACCAGAATTCTTTGCCAGGCTAGGCAAGATTCGTTTAGTTGTTCTCGAATCGAGACCCGTACCAACCATTGTGTTCGGGGTGAAGCTTTACGGAACAACGACACTGACATGTTGGATACTTGTATCTGAAGGGTTTATGAAATAAATCGATCTGTGAATTGTTCGCTGAAAAAGAATTGAAGTGAGCCGAATGACCGGTCTGATTTTGTTCCGTAATCATAACTAAAATAAATAAATAAGTAATAATAATAATAATAATAGCATATAATAACTAAAGAATAGTTAAATAAATAAATAAATAATAAATAAAGTAGCATATGATAATTCCATTGGTTGCTTGCTCTGTCGTTAACTCATTTTCAGCGGGTATCTCTTCGTAAAGTTTTGGATTTGATTTCTTTATAGTTTTATCAAATATTTTCAATAATCTATTACCTGTTCAGTTGTGCGGTATATTACGATCTGAAGATAGTTTGGTAGCGATCTCGGTTCGAGAAAACGTAAGATAGACGATTGTCCACGCTAAAGTGTATTACCAAAATGGGTCCCTTGGAATATAGCGGAATTACCATTTGGTCCCAAAGTTAACGGTGACTAAAGTCAAACAAACGAGAGTTGACCAATTGGTGTAAGACTTTTAAAACTTGAGGTACTTAATTGGTTAAAAAGGAAATAGTCAAATGGACCAATTGGTAATTTCCGCTATAGTCAAGGAACGTTTCAGTAATAATTCTTTGTTAAAACCTTAAAGTGTGGACTTTGTGTGCTTTAAGTACGTGGATTTATTCTTAATGTGAGTGGAGTTTGTGTTAATGTGTAGGTTGTACTTAATGTTGTGAAATTAAGTGCATTGAAGTGCAGTAGTTGTTGAAACGTTAAGGTCTGTGAGTTAATCACGGTTAGGAAGTCTTTTGGGGTTTGTGTTCTAATGTGAAGTGGAGTTTGTGTTAATGTGTGGTAGGGTTTGTGGTAATGTGGTGTGAGGTTAGTGTTAATGTTAGTATTGTTGAACACTTTAAGGTCTGATGTGTTGAATAGACTTAAAGGTGTGGTGTAGGGTTTGTGGCTGTAATGGTGAGTGAGATTGTGCTTAGAATGTGGTGATTTTTTGTACTTAATGGGCGTGAGTTTGGTGTTAATTGTCAGTTAGTTGTTGAAACTTTACCAAAAAAGTTGTGGATAAACTATTTAAAGTGCTGGGTTTTGTGTTAATGTGGTAAGGTGTGCTTAATGTGTGTGAGTTTGTAATTAATGTGCGTGAGTTTGTGCAAGATCTAGCACTTAAGGTGCGTGGTTGTATGCACTTAAGGTGGCATTTTGAGCTATGTTCTCTTCCAGACAGGCAATCGTTTTTTGTTTTTTTTTTTTTAAATTTCCATGGGATGTTGAGGGGTTGATTAATTTTGGCATCAACGGCTCCAGAGTGCAACCGCAGCAGCGCCACACGGGATATTACGTTATATATATGATGATATGTATATATATATAGTATAGCTAGTATAAGTATATATAATATATAGTATATATATGCTACTGCGTGGTATATATATATAGTATAATGTTGTTATACATGGCAATATAAATTGGAATGTTGTAAATGGTATTTTGAACTTAGAAGAGTGATTTATCTTTGTCAGATTAATTATGTTGGGCATGTTACTATTTAAGATAAAGATTATGTCATATGCATTTGCATCCAGTTTAGAATTTAATATATAGGCCATAAATATTACATCTTGTAATTAATAAACTTGATTATAATAACATAGTCCTGTTAGGTTGCACTTGTTGTTGCTAACCTTAAATCCTTTTACAATTAAAATTAGATGATAATGAGCTAGTAGTTGTGATCTATATCACACTATTGCGAATGCAGTTATTATCCTCATGAAGAAGGAATAATATTACCATTATGCGCTCAATAAAGAGTAGATAATGAACTTGTATTATCTCAGTCAATATTGTTGATGATGTAAAACATAAATGAAATATCTAAAGAAGTTGATAATACAATAACATACCTAAGGTAGAGTTTGAAATTAAA
>VALG01008167.1:0-18550 GCA_009835305.1 Ipomoea purpurea | reverse complement strand
ATGAGCTACTGATAAACCACGAGGCACGCCCTACTGGTTCAATCCCATTCCCTGAGGCAAATGGTGTGTCATATCACAATGAAAATACAAAAGGTCGTGGCCATGGACGAAATCGTGGTTATAATCCGGTCGTGGACAAAATCGTCATGGTGGTTATAATTTCAAAAACAAAGGTTACAATCGAAAATGAGAAAATAGTGGTGCAAAACACGACAAGGAAAAACGTGGAAATCATCCCAAAAATGTTGAAAATATATGTTACCGTTGTGGCATGACTGGCCATTGGGAACGCACTTGTCGTACTGCGAGGCACCTTGCGGATCTCTATCAAGCATCCCTGAAAGAGAAGGGAAAGAATATAGAATCCAACAATGTCTTTATGAACGACGATTTTGATATCACACATCTAGATGTGGAAGATTATCTTGGGCCAATAGAAAGAAGATTGATGTTATTTATCTTTGAGCTCATTAGATATATATGTTGTACTAGAAGCAAAATGGTTATTTTTGTCTCTAAGCTTAATTATTAGATATATATATATATATATATATATATATATATATATATATATATATATATATAATATATATGTATTTTGTTTATTACTATGTAATGTTTCTAATTAAATATATTTCTTTACTTATTGAAGAAACAAAAATGAGCACATCATCACTTGTGATTAAATCCAAGGCAAATGAAGAAGACATATGTATTGTGGATAGTGCAACCACCATACAATTCTTAAAAGTGTAAAATATTTATGCTTTTTGAAAATGAATGAGGCATTTGTCACTACAATATGTGGTAGTGCAAAAATGATTGAGGGTTTTGGAAGAGCCAATCTATTATTGCCTGGAGGAACAAAAGTTATAATAAATGATGCGTTGTTCTCTCCAAAGTCTCACAGAAATTTATTAAGTTTCAAATATTCGGGATAACGGATATCATGTTGAGACTATAGAAGAAGGGAATCAAGAATTCCTTCAAGTTACAAAGGCAATATCTGGAAAGAAATATGTGTTGGAAAAATTCTATGCTCTTCCATCTGGTTTATATTGCACAAAGATAAGTGCTATTGAAGCCAATCTTATTGTAAACAAAAGGTCTACTGATTTAAATGACTTTAAAGATTTGGCACGACCGATTGGGTCATCCTGGATATGTGATGATGAGAAAAATATTGAAAATACAAATGGTCATACCTTGAAAGAGCATAAAATATTTCAAGGAAATGAATTTTTTTGTTCTGCATGTTCTCAAGGAAAATTGATTATAAGGCCATCACCAACCAAAGTTGGTATTGAATCACCTGCATTTCTAGAACGAATTCAAGGTGATATATGTGGCCTATACATCCACCATGTGGACCTTTCAAAAACTTTATGGTCTTAATTGATGCATCAACTAGATGGTCACATGTATGCTTATTGTCATCTCGCAATATGGCATTTGCAAGATTACTTGCTCAGATAATAAGATTACGAGCACATTTTCCTGACCATCCAATTAAAGCAATCCGAATGGATAATGCTGGAGAATTTACATCCCAAGCTTTTGATAATTATTGTAAATCACTTGGGATTGATATTGAACATTCAGTAGCGCATGTTCACACGCAAAATGGTCTTGCAAATCACTTATCAAAAGGCTACAGTTAATAGCTAGACCATTACTTATGAAAAGTAGACTCCCTTCTACTGTATGGGGACATGCTATTTTGCATGCAGCGGCACTAATTCGTATTAGGCCGACAAGTTATCATAAGTACTCTCCATAGCAATTAGCATTTGGTCATGAACCTAATATTTCCCATTTGAGAACATTTGGATGTGCAATGCCTAAATGGCTCATATGTTCATTAAGTCAGTGGAGCCCAGGGAAAAATATAATATATAATATATATATATATATATATATATATATATATATATATATATATATATATATATATATTATATCTGTTATTCGGTGACCGATTTTTATAAAGGATGATAACCGATAATTAACCGAACACCGCATAACCGAATTTTTTTTTTGACTTTGTAACCGATAACCGACCGATAATCGAAATTTTCGGTCGGTTCGGTTATCGGTTTTGTCGATTTTTCGAATAATTTTGCTCACCCCTAGTAATAATACTACAGTGTGTATAAACTGAAACAATAACATCTAATCTAACTCTATAATAAAGCAAAGAACTTCCTGAAAATTTCCTTTTCCCGCCCACCTAATATGACGCCGTTTTTACTGTCACTTACTGCATATTTTGTTTTGTCGTCCACATAATTAATGATGTTCCCTTGAAGTTACAGATTCCTAGATTCTATTCATATCAACCTGTTTCTATTACCAATACTGTCAGATTAATTATATGATTAATTCAAAATAAGATTGTCAAGCACTAGCAGTATATTAGATATATAAATATACGTATAGTGTACGCTATATTTATATAATAAATATCTACATGTATAACATTACAAAATACGGTATAATTTTATGTACTCAATGTAATATTATATATAGTAGTATTATATATATATTTTATGGTTTATTAGTTTTTATTTATATGTATTATATACTATATTTTATTAATTATCTATATATTATATCTATATAAATCTCAAGCTGCCAACGGCCAAATTAATTACAAAAACAATTGGAATAATACCAAGTAAATAAAAAATGCTCAGATTATAAAGATAAAAGAATTTAAATTTAAAAGAACACCAACATTTAATAACATGTTGTGTTCCAAGATTGCCTCATCATGAAAACTCTTCGATATTTAGTAATGTAAATATCTTATTTGTGCCTATAAAAAAGCTACCTTCAGAGTTTGATTTCGGCCATAATGAACCTGTTTTCTGCCCATTACCATTAAGCATCTTCAAAACCGTACTAAAATGTCTTCCCTGTTTATTGTTGTAAAAGATTATCCACCATGTTCACAAGCTGAGAGGCATTAGAGTACGTTGTGTAAGGGACTATGACGTTGCCTGAAATGAGGGGGAGGAGGGAGTACCATCAAGAGTATGGAGTGTTTGCTTCATGATGATCAGGTAGCCTTTTATAGTTTTTTTATTTACTGCACTGTAAAACAGAAGCATGTTTACATTTTAGTACTTCATTCTGCAAAACAGATGCAAGAAAAACATATTTTTAAGTACATAGGCAAAGACTCCATGCTATGATTATATACTTATTTGTTTCTTTTTTGCAGGGAGATTATGTACCATGCCAATATTCAGAACAAAGATGTTGTCAAATACAAAGAAGTTATAAAAGAAGGGCAAATGTATGTGATCAAGAACCTTTTATGCTATTACAAATTATTACCAGTACAAGGTCACATAGCAACAAATATGTGCTCAAGTTCAATTATAAAACCGAAGTCAAACAAATAAATTCTATAGGTTTTCCCCTTGTTATGTTTCGGTTAACCAGTTTTGTATCTTTGAAAGATCCCGGAAGTTAATGACAAGGGCTCATTGGTAATACACTATACTCTTACTATTAGAACTGCTTAATCTTATAATAACTGCTTATATTCTTTGAATATTTTGCAGATGTTATACGTCGTGTGGTGAAGATCTATAATCCTGTTGACAAGATTGTGGGTGAGAAAGCAACAAGACTGCTTGACTTTCAAATATGTGATAATGCGTATGTTTTATTTTGAATCATGTCAAAACTAATTCTTTGTAGATTAAGTAAGTTTATCCTAAATCCTACATGTATATTTCATGTATTTACTTAACTTATTTAGTAACATTATACCTACCAAAAACAGTGACAATTACTTGATGTGTACCTTGTGGGATTCTCATGTTGAGTCTCTACTGCCATACTACAATTCAAATTCGAAGGAACCAGTCATTGTAGTTATTCAATGATGTAGGGCCAAGGTGGTGAGTGGTGAGTTTTATAACCTTAGACATATTTCCTATTTTGCATTACTATGTCAACAATGCTATGCTTTTTTCACATACTTTTTTTGTAGGTGAGGTGAGAATAACATCTTGATGTGATGCAACAAAGCTATGGTTTAATGCTGAGTTTGATGAGTTCAAGGACTTAAGATCAAAGTTAGTATATATACTGCATATACTTACTTCAATTTATCACTTCTAAACAACTTAAATATTCTGCAAAAATTAATATTCCTTTTGCAGGTTGAAAGTTCAAGAGACTCCTATTAAAAGTCTGAGCACTGTCACTCTTCACTCACAGTCCACAGGGATTGATAGTTTCCAAAATGGTGGAAGAATTGTCTCAACAATTTTTTATCTCTATAAGCTGCAAGGGGTTAGTTATCCATTATGCATTCTTTCTTTGAAATCTATGATGTTATATTTAACGTATTTTATCTAACTAAATTTTCAGGATGGGACTTACTATGTGCCTGCTGAAATTATGGCTATAGAGGCTTCAAGAAGGGAGTGGTACTACATGGCCTGCATAACAAAGCTAGATATAAAGTGTTGGTTAGAGCATTAGACAAAACTACAGATGCCCATTTCCTGCTCTGTGATAGGGAAGTGGCAGAATTGATTGGCATTCCCGCTGCTCTTTTGTATGATAAGTACAAAAAGGTACTTTCTAATCTTCTAAAAATTGTATAAACTTTCTAGAATATAATTTCTATTTTCACTAATCCTATTACTTTTCAGACTGATGTTGACATCCCACTGAGCTGGAAGTACTGATTGGTTTAAAAATGGTGTTTAAAGTGGGGATTAAAAGAGCTCAAATGAAAGGGACTAATCCAGTTTTCAATGTAATGAGGGTCCTAAGGGATGATGAGTTATTATTTGCGTACTGTGCCATATTGTTTGAAGATCAAGACAAAGATCTCATGTCACAGCAGATAGAAGAGGATGAGAACACTACTGAACATTCTTAGGTGAATTTTGTTGACCTACTTTTATTTCAAATACATATAGCATTTATTATACATCATATTCATTGGGAAAAGAAATTTTAATTTATTCCTTAATGTTTTGCAGGAAGCATCTAAAGAAGAAGAGGTCAATAGTCCTGCTAATACACAGGCATCACAAATCCAAGGGAATGTTAAAGCTGACTCACCTACTATGAAAATGTCACTACTAGATCAGTTTTCATCATCAAAAGGGAGCAAAAGATCTAAGGGGGCAATCATTAAGAAGGAAAAAATGAATTGAAGTATTTGATAAAGATTTGTGAAGAACATTTTAAGCACTTTGAACTGTGTTTAGTTTTTTGATTTTGACATCCCCTTTACTATTTTGTTGAAACATAACTGTAAAGACAATCTATCTGTTGGATTTTATGATTATGTGGTCCTATTAAATACTTTGTTTTTGTTATCTTATGTTCTTATTGGTTGTTATTATTGTCTATGTTTTCTTTTCTGTTTAACTATGTTTTCAGGACAGAGACTTCAATGGTTTTTTTTTATCTACATCTTAACTGTTTGTTGATTATTTACCTAGGTTATTATTCTGTGATTCTATTATATATTCTGTTTGTGTTATCTTATTTTAGATGTGTTGCTATTATTAGCTATGTTTTTTGTTTTTTTTTTTTTGTTTTTTGGGGGTTTAACAATGCTTTCAGGATGTTTACTTCAATAGTGTTTATGACAAGTTTCATGAGTACAATCAGAGCCACCTGGAGCTGGAATGGCTTGAAGACAAACATCTTGACATTATAGTACTTAGAATGTGTTTTGGTATGTATAGACAATGAGAAGGCTTTAAAAATTTTTGTTTGTCTAAAAAAATGTAACCTAAGTTTAGTGAATTGTAGTTCTAATTCAGTAAATATAACTAACTCATAAGGTACTCAATTTTGAGATATAATGTACTAGGCGTGTTTTACTCACATTCTGTTACCTAATTTAGGTGTTTTGTCTGTCTAATGCTTATATAACTTGGAAGTGATATATTACAAACCTAAGAAAAAAAAACAAGGATATCATTCCAGCTTGGACAATGACTTAAAAAAAAACACTTCTTATCTAACATAAACAGTTGCACTTTATAAGATAAAATGGCAAACAAAAACAATCCAACTCCCAAAAATGACGCTTAGCATTTTTTAAGAAGCGTGTTACAAAAATCAGGCATTTAACAACAACAAAGTAGGCATACATAATTTAAGCAAATCCCCAATTAACATAATTAGAGACGTATAGATATAACGTATATATCACATTATCGAATAAAAGAATGTGTCTCAGAAAAAAGCCTTAGTACATGTTCTTCTGTAGCCAACCACATAAAAGAAGAATTAAAGCAAAATTTGACATTAAAGACTTAGAGATCATTTGTTAAGGTTAATAGTCCCCCGCAATCGTTCAAAAAGTGCGATCACTTTGGTTGGACTAATGCTCAACAATATGCAACAAATACTTTAAAAAAAAAATACTTCAGGTCATTGAAAGTTCCGATGTAAATAATGCATCAGATTCTTATGCTCATAGAACCTCGATGCCTTGAATTGAACTTCGAACTAAAATGGTTCTTAAGATAATAAAGGGGGGTGTGATCAAAGTGTTTTGAAGGGAGGAGTAAAATTAAAAAAAAAAAAAAAAAAAAAAAACCAGGGAAAAAAAAAACAGCCTGTCTGGATTAACATGAGGTTTTTACAGAATTGTAGAAACCTGGTAGGTTAGGAAGGTGGGTGTATTAGTAAGACTATAGTTCGGCTGGGAACTAGTTATAAGCACGGGATAAAACTTCATTAGTCACCTGTGTATCTAGAAATTGTAAATACCACTTCTTTTTTATGTTGGCAACTAAAAGTAGTGAACCGGAATGGACTTAATGAACAACAAGTTTCTTTAATGCTATATGTCCAGTTCTGTATGAATGTTTTAATTAAAAAGTCTGGATCTTTTGGGAGCTGGAGCTGGCCAAACCTTTGCGACTCGTAAAAGAGCTAAGACTCCTTTCAGGGTTTTTGGACTTCGCGATTCGCTTTGAAGGTAGATTGGATTTTGTCCAGTTGAGAAGTTCCAGTGGCATTGATTGAGAAGCGCACTTTTTGGTTTCTGAAATTTGTTGAATTTTTTAGAACTGCGTTGACAGTTCTTGTGGTAGGAGAGCAGTTTGGATTGTCAATCGTCTCGTATCACCATTCTGGGCTCTGCTTGCTTGTTTTTGATTACATGCTATACTTATGCCATTACTTTTTTTCTTGTTTTGAGCGATCTCAAGCCTCATAGGTCTTTGCAAGATTCTCCATCTAAATCACTAAAGTTTTGCCAGGAGTGTGTTAGGATCTTCGTTTTCCTTGAATGACTGCTAAGCTCTTCATCGGAATGAATCTTTAAGGTAGAGATCGAAAACCTTTTGACGGCCTACGTTCAGGGCAATAGGTTTTCTTAGGGTTAAACACATCGGTTCAGCCAATCCCTAAAACTTCTGGCAACGTTAAAACTGTGAGATGATTCTTCCGTCTCTTCCATTTTTAAAACTTCTGCAACTGTGTTTGTATCATTGCCAGCTTGGATTGCTTAACAGAATATTTCTTCGTGAGATGGATCACATCATGGTATAGCCATGCCAATCTTATTTTTTTTTTTTTTTTTTTTTTCTTTTTTTTTTTTTTTGGGTTTTTTTTTTTTTTTTTTTTTTTTTTTTTTTTTTTTTTTTTCTATACCAGTGCGGCCCGATTAGTGTTGAAAGTTTATTCACTCACGATCACTAGATGCATTATGGCTTTTGAATTGGTAATGTATATTCCCTTCGGTTTTCGCTTGTCTTCGTTCCCATTTCTGTCTGTTTAGGTTTTGCATACCTTCTCATCAGTCAATCTGGATCTGCCTTCCAGATTCTTTGCTCAACGGGTCTCTCCCCAGACTCCTTCCACTTGTAGCTCAATACTGTATATTTTTGTACCCGTATCTTTTCCAGAAGGGAAAAATTGTGTGAGCAACTAGGAGCAGGACCGCTGGTGTTTGAGACGAGTCTCTTACTGGACGAAACTCATTAGGATCCTCGGCTGAATTAAACTTAAGCAGTTCTGGCTCTGGATACCACATTGGGAATTTGTTCAGGAGCGCAGCACACAGGGTGATGTCGAAACCTGAAGTTGGTAACACAACTATTCTATAACGCAGGTTCGGGCAAAACAACCTTAATCTGCGAAGCCACTTGCTCAACTTTGAGAATTTGGCCTAAATCCACTAAAAGCTCAATATTTAAAGTACACTGTTTGGAACATGAGATTACACAATAGAATGATCTCTACAAACTATTGAAACCTAAACCACATGCTACTACTTTCTAGGAAAATTTAGTAACTCTTCTCAATAACTCTCATACCTCACAAGATTAATGTTATGCGTGAGTTCTGCAATAAAGAACAATCTTTATTTGGATAGTAGCTACTTTCCTAACAGATTAGTGAATAACAAAGCTATTCCTAAGTTAAACTAGAAACTAGAAACACTATCAACAACAAATCCCTTAGACTTAATTATTCTTCAATAACTATTCCTCTTAGGTCTGGTATTCTTTTATAGAACTGGAATTCTTTTTGCACATAACTTTGACAAAATTCTTTGAGTTAACAGTTAACTTTTTTTAAATAGTAATAAAGTATTTTTGTTGCAAAGGTTCTAATATATTTAATGAATGCACATACATACAAGATCAATGAATGAATCAACGGTACTAGTCCTTTAGGTGTTTTGCTCAGTGTTCGTTTAGTTCAACCATTATTGCTGAATAAATTATTTGTATAAAGAAAATTCCTAATTTAAGGAATTTAAGTGTAGTATAAATTTAAAATTTTATTATAATGCAACCCAAAGATATTGGACGATTGGTAAATATGATGTAACTCAAAGATTAAAATGCTAAACAAAGTTTTGGTATTCAACCGTTTGAAGCAAGAATTTGTTCCAAACCACTGAAAATACAAACATTGCAATCAAATTACAATATTTTTTCACTTAGCGTTTTTAGAGATGATTTCTCCAAAAACGGCCTCTATTTTTTTTTTCGACTGTACGAGCTATTTCCGACTCCTGAATAACAAGAGCCAGTTGTCACTGGCTGTGGCCCCGCCTTGGCCATCAAGACGGTACGCAGATGGGCGCAGCCTTAACCTTTTGGGTTAAATTTGGAGCCCTCAAGGCTCCATGCCATCTTTTGTCACGCATTGTGGCGAAAGGTGGCGTGGCAAAGGGCCTTGAAGAGGCGCGCGAGCGTTCCCGGCCCGCCCCATGGTTTTTTTTTTGTTAAATTAGTGTGTGGTTTTTTAAATTTTATTTCTTTTTGTCTCAAATGGGCTGAGGTTATCTGGATTGGCCCACGTCGTATTAGAGGTGTATAATGCAGTCTTAGTTGTGATAGTGTATTGCACTCTGAATTGATCCTATAGTTATCTGCGGCTGGGGCGTCGTCGGACTGTGTTTACCTGATGTATGGATAGGGTGATATTAACCGGACGGTTGGATATAATGGGCCTCACGGGGTCAAGATCCGGGGGCCTAGACGTTAGAGGCGCGGGCGTAAGCTGATGAGTTGTCCCTAAGAAATACAGTGGGGGGGGTAGTTCTTGCCCAGGTTCCAGAGTGTTGGGCTGGTGTTCTTGGGAATGACTGGTCTTGTGAACAGAAGTTCTCAAGTCAGGGTTAGAGGCGGGCAGGGATTGCCTTTAGTTTATTATATGGTCTTTTCGTAATTTTGTTTCCGGGGGCGGCGATTCAGGGGTATTAGGATACAGAAGATACTTGGCGTAAATAAATATATAACATTATGTTGTATTATAACTGTTACTTACTCTTAATTAAAAAATAGTGCACAAAAAAGATATAGATAATGTAGTGAGTACTAGAGTCATGGATTTGCCATGGATTGAAGTGACTACGCCAATACAGTGGTGTACAGTTGGTAAAAAATAGAACGACCAAGTGTACACTAGATGGGAATTATGTTCTCTAAGTAAGGCTGAGTGTCTACGGGGGCCGCCTTGATAGATGGTATTTGTTTTTGAATAAAGACTGTGGGCGCATTTGTAGGCGCACAATGTATCACGAATTTATAATAATTCATGATTTGAATGTAAAGAATTTTTGTATATTTGGGAGAAAAATAAAGATAATTAATAATGAAATATTTATCTTAAGTTTACTTTGGACTCAATGAGATAATTTCTTATTGGCCGACGCTGTAGACATATGATATTCCTGAATTAAGAATGCATATGTATTTTTTTTTTAATTGCTAGCTTACTAAATTATTATCCGAATTTAATAAGAGTGGGAGAGAAGTACATAATATTTATGGGGGCCAGACTTGATTTGGCTGATGGGGTCCGCTGCGGAGACGCTGACAGACGTTCGTTCCGTACGGTTCGAGACGAGGTTCACGATGGATAAGGACCCCGTTAACACTTGAACGGTAAATTAAATCGAAAGCGGTGGTGATCCGGAATCTAGTTAACGCAAGAAAAGGTTAACGCGATCACGACTAGCTATAAGTTTAAGCGCGATAAATGAGAAGGGAAGTGGACTAAAACGGAAAAAAGGTTAAGACATGCTACTCGATGCTGCGACGCCGCGGATGTCAGTCGATTTGATCTACAAAAACCGGTCGGTTTGACCGTCATATTTCCTACCAAATCCGTAATCTCTCTTTTGCTGCTTGGTTTAGCTTGATAGTAGGTTTAATTTATAGATTCAGCATTTAGTTGCTAATATATATCAAACACTATGAATTCGTCTACTGACCTTGGTCTATCAACAAAGAATAAAAATTTAGGTAAATGTATTCTTTGATTATCCCTGTATTCATTCACACGCAGTAATTATACATTCATTTTGTTTCTGTTACGTTGCTAGCGGCTGTAGCAAGCCACGACGACAAACGGAGTTGAGAGATGGAGAACTGTATCAGGCCCATGGTAGTTGAATGAGCTTGGAATCCGACACAGTAGTGAGCAGAGTATGCAGGAACCTAGCCGCGCGGTCCTATACTCTTACGTACCAGTACTAGGTATACCAATTACCGGCGGCGTATAGGGCTCCCGTAGTCATCATGCTAGTACCTGACTATATATATATATAAAGGAGGACATGTATTAGAAAGACTAATAGGAGTGCATAATCTAACTCAAATACATAGAGTCCTAATACTCCCCTAGGGTACACTGGAAACATTAGCTTGTCTCTAAGAAAAGAAAATCTAGGGCCAGATAGAGCTTTTGTAAAGATGTCTGCAAGTTGATCCTTGGTATATATAAAGTTAACTTGAATGTCACCAGAAGCCACTCTCTCTGACAAAGTGATAGTCAATCTCCACATGTTTGGTGCGAGCATGAAAAATAGGATTTGCACACATATATGTAGCACAAAGATTTATCACACCATAGCTTGGGAATAGGGACACCTGGCACGTTGATCTCGCGAAGTAGGAGAGATAATCCATATTACATCGACACAAACATCTGGAAGAGCTTTGTACTCTGCCTCAGTGGAAGATCTATCAAATGTTCTTTGCTTCTTACAAACCTAAGACACAAGATTTGATCCAAGAAACACAACATAACCACTAGTAGATTTACGATCTTCAAGACAGCCAACCTAGTCAGAATTAGAGAAGGCATGAAGTTCTGTTGACTCTGACTTTCGAATCCGTAAACCAAAAGAAGTTGTTCCTTTTACATACCTCAACACACGCTTCAGTAGCTCCCAATGTGAGACTTTAAGAGCATGGATATGTTAGCAAAGCTGATTGACTGCAAAGGATAAATCTGATTGCGTGATGGTGAGGTACTGTAAAGCTCCAACCAAGCTCCTGTACTACATAGGATCATCATACAAGTCTATAATAGGAGGAAGAGATTTCGAAACGGAAATGGGAATGGACAGTAAGATCCCATCATCGCATTTAACAATTTCAATGGCAAGAAAAACCAGGTTCCCAATCCCTAATATTGGAAGTGGCAGACAATTTTGACAATAAATGATTTACTAGATTTCTGGTCACTCCCTCACTAGAATATCATCAACAAAGACAATAGATATACGATATATATATATATATATATATATAATATATATATATATTTATATATATATATATATATATATATATATATATTATATATATATATATATAAAAAGTAGAATTCTGCGAGTAATAAAATAGAAGACACATCTGTTTTTGGATGTCTGAAAACCCAACAGACAGTTAAAAACGCATGTAGATGATTAAACCAAGCTCTCGGAGCTTGTTTTAACCCATATAAAGGAACGTTTTAACAAACAAACATGATTAGGAAACTGAGCATCAATATAACCAGGTGGTTGCCTCGTTTAAACAGTCTCATTCAGATTACCTTTAAAGAAGGCACTGTGAACATCAAGCTGCCTAACCATCCAACTTGATGATATAGCCAAGGAAATAAGTAACCTGATTGTAGTGGGTTTTACCACTGGACTGAATGTGTCAAAAAGTCCTAACCAGGAACCTGATTGAACCCCTTTGCTACTAACCTTGCTTTGTGTCTCTCAATTGAACCATGCGCCTTTCGTTTGGTTCGAAAAACCCATTTACACCCAATCACATTTTGGTTAGGCTGAGATGAAACAAGACACCAAGTTTGATTCTGTAAACACAGAATTAATTTCTTCATCCATAGTCTCTCACCACTCTGGATATTTTACAATCAGTGTGTAACAAGTAAGATCAATGGAGCAAACATGTGTAGTAAAAACCATAAGGAGGGGGGGTGGGGCTGAGACTGACTACGAGTCTCCATGACATGGGTTCGGACGGTAGGCTGTGTAGACTTGTCGCGTGGACGCCCACATGGCCGAGCGGCTATTGCCACCTGTGCAGCCGGTGTGATGATTCGGTCTGGACCGGTGCAGCAGGCTTGGCGATGATGGGGCGAAAAACGGAAACAACCCACGTGTAGGCTACGAAACTGGAATTTCCTGCACAGTCGTTTTAGTAGCAAAGGGGAAAATTGCTTCATCAAATCTGACAAGCCTTCACACAAACACCTTATTAGTTTGTAAGTCCATGAACCTATACCCCCGAAACGACTCAGGATACCCTAGGAAGAAAACATGAGAGGATCTGTAAAACATTTTTTGACGATTGTAGGGTCTTAAATGAGGATAACACAGACAACCAAATACCACATGTTATGGATTCTTCAACCACCATTGTTCTTTTGTTCAAAACTCTGAATGCTTTGCTGGTGTCGAGTATCCTAGAAAAATTTCTTCATCTGCACGCTCATCAAAAGCTTTTAGATGCAATTTATCATTAACACGAATAAAGCATTTGCACCAAAATATGAAAATAACCAATATTGGTTTTCTCCCTTTATATAGCTCATATGGCGTCTTGCTATTACTGCTTGTGGATCATGCTTCGATTTTGAGTGTAACAGGTAGTGTTGATAGCTTCCGCCCAATATCTTTTCGGGAGACCGGCTGCACTAATCATCACTCGTGCGGCTTCTTTAAGCGTCCCGTTTCTTCTTTCGGGAACACCGTTTTGTTGTGGTGTCTCTAGCGTCAGATAATTGATGTGATATTCCATATGAATTGCAAAAAAGTTGTATTACGATGTTCACGAACTCGGTTCCACGATCCGGTTCGTATTTTTGATATTTGCAATTCGTTTCTCATTTTGTAGTTGCTTCAACAGCTTCGCAACACTTTGCTCAACTTCATTTTTCTTCTTGAGAAACACGAGTCCAAGTGTACCTAGAAAAATCCTCAACAACAACAAGAGTATATTTCTTAACTTACACTTATTGGATCAACCGGTCCAAATAAGTCCATGTGTAACAAGCTTAGCGGTCTTGATGTTGATTCGTGCTTGTTCTTAGACTTGAATGATGATTTGATTTTGCTTTTCCGCGTTGGCAGTGCATCACACACTTGGTCTTTCGGTTGAAAGATAATACGTTGGTAGTCCTTCAACTAGATTTTTCTTTGCAAGCTGAGTTTGATGTCTTGAAGTTTAAACGATGAGCTTGGTATGCCAATTCCAATTTGCTTTCATTCGAATTTCTGGGCATTAAGCATATCGAATCTTTGCTTTGTGCCTCCCAACAACAACCGATACATCGTCTTTCGCCTGCTTTTCCAGTGAGGACAACTTCATTTTTTGAGAGCTCATTTATTGATTAGCAATTTTTCTTTGGAAATTCCAAAGATAGCCCTTTATCACAAAATTGACTAGGGTGCTCAACAAATTGAATTTGTAGGACTTCCACAAAATGGAAACATCTTCGATCTTTTAAACCTTTTTTCAATTGTGTACCAACCTCCTTTTGTAGTTCATAATTCATTGATTTCCTTCAAAATATCACTTTTGGTCCATCGATTTTCTTGGAAATTTCACTTAGATATGAATTACTTCTAGTCATGCTGGGGTGGAGCAACCACTATCGATGTACCAAACATGCCTACAAAAAAGGATTAGTTGGTTTTAGGTACCCATACTGCATGTGTCCTTTGTTGTAGTAATTTTTTTGTTACACCAAACCCACCTAGATCCTAGGTTGAATAGAATAGGCGGTTTGAACCATTTGAAACGACGATAATCATAATTACACTCTTGAAAACAATTTTGGCCGCGGGTTTTGAAAATCATTTTTTATATCTTAGGGCACCTGGAAAGAGGATTTTGCTTTGGTTCTATAAGAATCCATTAAACAGATTTACACAACCAATCCTTTTGAGTGAAATAAAATCTTCCATCTTAGTATTTCTAGAAAAGCTGTCCATTCTTTCTAAAATTCTTTTGCACTGACCTCTTTTGGCATATTCTTCTGCTTGGGGGAAGAATTTTTGTTGCTTTGCCAGTGTTATTGGAACTGCTTTCGCCCTTTCACATTCAACTTTTGCTTTCTCATTACTAGCAGAGTCCTTGTTCTCTATCAGTGCTGATTTCTGGACTTTTAACAAATTTTACCATTGCCACTTTATTGCTGAAAGGAGTAGTAAGATTAGGTCAGATTTTAGAGGGTTTGAGAACATGTTGGGAGTCATAAGCCAATTCGGTTCTATCTCTGCTGATGGCTTTTGCGGATGCTCCTTACCATTTTATTCCACTAATTCTTGGCGGAATTGAGTAAACTCCGAAGCAATGTAGGCGCCGAAGTTATGTCTCAACCTCTCTTGCCTTTACACTCTCTGAAGTTGAATATTTGCTCACTTTTCAAGGTCTCACTTCAAGTAAAGCATCTTGCACATTTTTTATTCATCTTTCTTTTTCTAAGAATTAGAATATGTATTTGTGTTCCTTGCGAGTTGGGGGGCAATGAGTGACGATAATCTCTTTGACAGATCTCGCATTAGCGGCTGTCACATTAGATTTCAGCGAGAACAAGAGAGGATTAACAGATGAAAGCGAATTAGATGTTACTTTATTCCTCTGCCTCAAGAGCCATAAAGCAATCTTCACTTGGAACCCAAACTCAACTTGAGCTTCATATCTAGAGCCGTGTTCTACTTTCCAACTTAACCTTTCATCATTGGATGGACAATCCATTTCGACTCATCATTTTCATTTGGTTCATTGCTAGACGAGAGCTTTTCTTTTGTCGCTCTTTGAACCTTCGATCGTTAATTGTCGGGTTTTATGTCGGTGTAGATTCAAACATTATCCTTGTATTACTAGCTAACGACTCGGATACAGACATTCTATTTTGAAATGCTCTGGGGGTTTGCGCAATTGCTGAGCATACGAATTTTGTTTTCTTCGACTTGTCTCTTTCTGTGTCGTTCGCGAGAGACGAACTTTTCCACGAAGCAGGGAATTTTTGTCTGTTCTCCTTTTCGCCATGAACCTTTTGAACTTTTTCACAAGAAGAGCAAATTGGTTCCGTCAGTTTAAATCAATATTATCTACGACCTGGAGGTTGATGCGCTTTGTTCGACATAGAGCTGGATTCGAATTTCGATGAACTCTCATCATCTTTGGCCCTTCATCTCAAAAGTCATATGTTTTAAGATCACCCTAAATATTTGTCGGTTGACAATATCTTAGATGCTCGGGTGATCTCGCACGAGCCTAACCTTCATTATCGCATGTTAGATGGTAAGCGCTCGCTATTGATTTCTTGAGATTTAAGTTTCCTTTTGCTAAATTTTTGCCAAGGTCATTAATTTCTCCAAGGATTTTCTATCGATTCGAGGCCTTCGATATCAACAATGGATTCATGTTGAAAGCATTTTTCAAGTCCTGTGAACTTCTCGATAGCAATAATGAGCCTCTCTTATTATCTTCTTCTTGTTGGCAGTCGCCTCTCTCCTGATCCTTGATGAGCTAGTATTCCCAAATTCTTTTGCACTTGTAACATTTCGAACTTTGGGGAATATTGTCGATCCATCACATGGTCTTGAACAGACATATCTGCTTCGACAATCATTGTAAGATTGTTCCTTTTTCTATCAGACTCCGCGGCCATTCCTGTTTTGGCTTTTGGTGACGAATTGTTGAGCATCCGCGTGATATAGAGAAAAGCTGGGTGATCGTTACCTTTCGCGAATATCTCGATCGGTCGCGTTGAAGGATACACGCCTTCGCCACCATTTCACTCACTGTTCAAAGCCATGGACATCGATGAGACGCAAGATGCATGCGACGCCACTCTTCCAGAGTCATTCCACACATTTGACGTCAGAGCAGACGACAACGCATAATCAACGTCACTGTCTTGGTAGTAAATCTCTGCGTGATTCCATCGCTTCTCGGCTGCGGCAGTCGGAGAAAGATAAATAATCCAGATCTTGACACAAACTGGGATAAAGATCGGATACTTGCCTTAGCAGTCAGAACAAAGTATAGGACCAATATAGGCAAACGAAGCTTCTAGATAGCAATTGGCCACATAAATAGACAGCCTGCTCTGGAATACACAATTGTGTCCCAAAAAGCCCACAGAGCGGGTAACAGGTTAAATCTAGATGAGAGGGAAGGGGGGTGGAGATTAAGACTTTCAAAACTTTTTGACACCATATAACAAAACAGAATTTGGTACAAGCCAACGAGATAAAACCAAGACTCTTAACTAGATTGTTCGAGTCCGACAAAAAAAACAAAAAAAAAAAAAAAAAAACAGAGAAAAAAAAAAAAGAAAAAAAACACAGACAAACAACAAACAAACGCGAAAACACAAAGCAAAAAACCGAGAACCAAAAAAAACACTCACAACGACAACCAGCCACGCCCGACGGCAGGAACAGATGCACAGCGGAATACATTAAACGATACGGGTGGTGTGAATAACGAACAGAAAACAAACATTCCTACAAGATATATTTCTTAAGTTGAAGAAGCAAGCAAGAAGCAGTACATGTAAAGAAAACAGTACAAGAACACAAGAAATTACTTAAGTGGTATCGCAGAAGGGTGATGTAATCTCCTACCCACATTGCTCAATATTCTCCAAGAAGCCAATTCACCTATATCCAACCACTTCTTGGTTCCAAGATACAAAGAATTTTCAGTGATGCTAGTGCTTTGATCACTAAGACCAACACTAATCAGACCAGTGCCTCCAAACACTGACTGCTTCGGGAAGAGAATTTCACTGTCGCGCGTTACTTTTCCCAGGATTTCAAACAACTCCGATGCTAACTTCCCCCGTCTCTACGATCGTAGAAAACGTTATCCGTGATACTGGTGCTTTGAATCACTAAGCCCAACACCAATCACGCCCAATCGTCTACTCACACTGCTGCTTCGTATTCTTCACAAACTCCGTATGACAAATCCAAGATTTCAACAACTCCAGTATTACTTTCCTCCCTTTCCCATATGTTTTAGACTCAAAAAACAGAGTAATTTGCATTGGTTTCCAAACCTTGAGAAAACACAAATCTTAGATGATTCGAGATAATAGACAATAAGATACTAAACTTGAACGTATGCAATGAAAGAATACATCTTCCAACCACCATCTGGACAATAACATATCTATTATAAAAAGAAATCCCTGTATCGCATCGAGAGGTATATCTCACAAAAGAAATAAATAATACACAAAATTTTAGCCATATTAGAAATGGAAAAAACATATATCTTTGAAATATATAGTAATGCATACATGTTATCAGCATAAAACAACTAGCTCATATAATATCTGTGCATATTACTCGCTTTTCCTCAAAATAACAAAAAACATATACATACATGGCACTCAAATATACTCAAGCATATCAAAATAGCTTCAATCAATAAAATATCTATAGAAACCAAATAAAAAAAGGTAAAATGAGAAATATAATACCGTGGAAAAAGAAAAAAAAGAAAGGTCTCATTTAACTTCAATTTATTGCAATACTCTTAAACGCTTTTTGTCAAGAGGATATAAGATAACGTTGCAGACATGTCAGAGATTTCAAGATTGAGCTTGAGGTTTAGCAAAAATGGTCCCACTGAAGACTCTCCAATCTGGTGTTAAGATCAGCATCTTAAAGGAACGTCATGATTACCGATCTATATGATTTTAATCCCTTCACACTATAGGTCACGAACAGATCTCGGACCCACTGCCAAAGTAGTGCAGTCTACGT
>VALG01008149.1:0-23459 GCA_009835305.1 Ipomoea purpurea | reverse complement strand
GACCTGAGTACTGGAGATCGTCGGAGTTTCGGCCGGAGCGGTTCTGGGGTGCGTGGTCTGGATTATAAGGCCGGGATTGAGTGTATATTTCCGTTCGGGCTGGGGCGGAGATTTGCCGGGATGCGCTGGCTATGAAGGAATGGTGAACTTGGATGTGGCGTCGTGTTATCTCGTCTTTACGTGGGGCTGCCGGATGGAGATTTACGCCGGGAAGGTTGGACCTATGGAGGAGCGTTTTGTGTTACTTTAATGGAAGGCTGTTCTCTTCTTTGCTATCCCTGTCTATGAGTAATATAGCTGCTTCACGTGTTCACTGTCTATTAAGGCTCTTACATTTGCTTGGTGAATAAGTATAAGGGTATAATCGTTTCTCATATGTCGGGAGTTTTTTTTTTTATTTTTTTTTTTTTTTATACTATATGTCAGTTCGATTTGGACGGCTATCTTGTTTTGAAATTGTTTTTTGCAGTATGTGTGTAACTCAAAAGCTACTCAAGTATCTCGTCAAAATATTTCCGACCTGTGGCCCACCAATGTTGAACGTGGTATTGTAGTTCAGAGTGTGATACCAACATAACGCATCGAAACTGAATTTTTAAAGAAGTCAGCATCTAACATGACATCGTTTTTGCAACGTCGTATTAGTTCCATATTATTTGCACGTCATAGTGCTTCGGTTATTTTTTTATGTTTTTTTAATTGTAGTTTATTGGATACATCCAGTAACTAGCGACCCTAGGTTGTCTAACTCGCCACGGGATCTATACGATGCGTGTGCGGGATTGATTGATTTTATTGATATTTTGTTAAATGTCGCTTATTAATTAAAAGAGTGTAGGTATTGATGGTGTTAAATGTAATCTATAATCATAGACAACGCTCTCATGGTTTATTCTATATCATGACATAATGTTGTAGTATTACATTATGATAAGGTATATAGCTGATAGATAAAAACGTCGTCCAAATGTAAAAAGCGACATAGATAGTTGGATTGCCTATGTCACCTGAGGCGGTGCTTGTTTGCCGTGATTCAGGGCGGGGGGGGTAACGGCTCTGTTATTACGCGTTTAGATCATAGCGGATTGTGTTAGTTAGTGTGAGCCAGTGAGGTGTTTCGCAGCTTGTAAAAATATTTAGTAAATTAACGGTTTAGGATGACGGTTAAATATGTCAAATGACCAAAAGGTCATAATTAATAATAATAATAATAAATAATATAATAATAATACAAAAAAAAAAAACAAGATGTGGGTTTCCCACATCGAAACTACAATTAAAAAAGGGCGTTGGCTCCTTATAAAAGGGAGCTCAACGCCTTTAATTTTATTTTTAGCATCTTGCCCATCAATGTGGAACGCCCCTTTAATTTTTATTTTTAGCATCTTGCCCATCGATGCCTTCCCACATTGGATGGGCAAGAATAAAGAAGCCTGAGGCTTCATAAGTAGCGTTTATATTTATTTATATTTTAATTACGTTTAGGAGGAGTGTTTTGGGAAAGGTAGTTCTTTCCAAACGCTAACAACCGTGCTATTGCAGCGTGTTGATCTCAGTGGTTTGGAGTATCCGCGATCAAACCACTGTTACCAAAAATTATTTTGCGTTTTGTCATGGGTCAAAACGTCAAATCAGGCGAATTCATAAATTTGGCCGGATTGCTACTAACCAAAACATGGCCAACATAGCTTCATCATCAAGGTATGCCAGACGTGATCCCATTTTTGAACAAATGCTTAGATTGTCTTAAACGATACGTCGCGTATTTGTTAATTGATGAACTAGGTTGGATTCATATTGTAAATTTAAATTGTGTTCTATTTTCATTTGTTCATTTCGATTCGCGTATATACAACTAAATTTATCATTAAATTAATTACCTATTAAAAAGATTCGGACCCGGAATAACAAAATCGGAACCGAATCGCCATCAAATTAAACAAACTCGGAACCGAATCGCAATCAAGATACTGCAGTTCGAGTTCTGATTAAAATAACATTAATGTTGAATTTCGAATATTTTAAATAATATAACGAAAGTTTGAACCCGCTGTTCAATTGGATCCGAAACCATGAACGACTATACAAATCACATCAGAATCGCGTTATATATACTTATATGTGAGAATTCGATAAATGCGAAAAAACATACAGTCCTTGCCAAATTAGTATAATTTTATATTTAAGGCTAATATGCGTTGTTTGCGATCGAAACATTTGGTTTCACGATTTCGATGATCAATTTTTCAGTTACGATTTTAATCAACTGAAACCAAATATTGTTCTGTTCTGATCATAATTCATAACAGAATTTTTAATCTTCTTTGCTATAGTGTCCGGTCGTTCGAACGAATCCCATTGTCTATCCCTTAGTATAAGCAATAATTTAATTGAGAAGAACATAACATAAATATTTATTTTAAGGCTTAAATGTCATTATAATTATCAAGGGGAAAATTGTCCACATTTTTTCATTTATTTAGGTTGGGCACCTAAATGTGGTAATAAATAATTAAAGAATAAAAAGTGCTATTACGAGCGATTCTTCGAGGAGAAAAAATGTCATTGTTTCATATAATCAATGTCGTAATGTTACATTTTGTTGCGTCTAGACGATATTATATTTTTTTTTTGACGCGGTGACGGGATCACTATTGGATGACATTGTATGAATAAGATCGTTACGTTCAATAGAATATTTACAAGAGGGATCAATTGTCTCGAATCGACGAAGATAGAATTAATATGCTCTGAACTCATTAAGCTCACTATTCTTCTACATCATCCAAAATGTTGTGTTCAGGTGTGGGACCCTTGGAATTTTGGAGTTGTAGATTCAACATGTTTAGAGAAGATAGATGGTTACTTATAATAAATTATTATTATAAATTATAAATTATATAAAGCAAGTTGTGAGTTGTGAAAAGCAGGAAGCAAAATACTTTCCTTGCGGCGTGGTGTAAATAACTAAATACAGGAGTGTTTGTCCAACTGAACCACTACTTCTGAGTTCTGACTTGTTATTAATTCGGCGAAATTGTTCGGAGAATCTGGTCGGAGAAATCGGGACGACCATGAATCGGCGGAACGACCCCAATCCTTTTGACGAAGAAGAGCACGAAGTCAATCCATTTTCGGTAACCGCCTTTTTGTTTTTCCTGCAATTTCTGTTTTTTTTTTTTTTTTATAGAATTGCTTTAGATCTGCTGCCACTTGATTCAATGCTTTCTGGATGGGTTGTGGGATCTGGATCTGGGATGTTGAACTGAGAACAGTGTTGTTTGATCTCTTGAGCTATTTCTGGAATATCTTTGCTCCTTTTTCCTTTCTTCCCATCCCACCCCAGTTCGTCCCAATTACAATCTTTAGAGTTGCCAAATTTAAGCGAAGTTTTAGTAATTTATGCGAAATATACAGGATTGTTTACATTGTCAATGTCCCCTCTTACATATATGATATGTATATTTTTAATATTAAAAGGAATTAAAGTACAATGTTCTTCACTGTAGATAAGTATATTTCTGGTAGCATCTGGTAATGTGGTATCTAGAATGTTCTTTGCTTTCTTGTTTCTTGTGCTGGTTGCTGCATTCAAACTGTCTATTTTATTTGCAGAATGGCAGCACTGCTCCAGGATCAAAATCACGCATTCCTCAAATGGTAGCTAATACTCTTGGTTTTGGCCAAAAGCATGATGCTACTGTTGATATACCGTTGGATTCAATGAATGTAATTTAACACTTACCAATCATTTAGTTTTATTTATTTACTTTTATCTTATTTATATGAACACATCTAAAATCCTGACTGTGATGTCTTTGTATTTGTGTTTAGGATCCAAAGAAAAAAGAGAGGGAACTGGCGAATTGGGAAGCCGATTTGAAAAGGAGGGAAAGGGTCTGTTCTAAGTTGTATTCCATGTTATCTCTTGGATAGGGATTTTCGATACTTTTGTTAATATCAAATCTGTTATGTGTTTTGTTCATTAAGTGTGAATAACATGCTTTGCAAGAAGTAAAATGCTTTTGGGAGACTATAATTTCAGCTTTTAGTATTCCACATTCTTATATTCTGCAGTAATGTAACCTTTTAAAAAAACTAAAAAATAAAAATTAATGCAGTACTATAGGTTTAATATGTACATGAGATGTAGGCATTTGTAACTTTTCATGTTATGAGAAACTTCTACTTTTGCAGGACATCAAACGCAGAGAAGATGCTGTTACTAGTGGTAAGCTGCAAGATATTTATAACCGTGTTGGTTTATTTATTTATTTATCTTTGGCACTACATGGATTGATATTTTGTTTTATTTCTTCATTATAGCTGGTGTGCCTGTCAATGATAAGAACTGGCCCCCCTTTTTGCCAATTATACACCATGATATAGCCAATGAAATACCAGCTCATTCTCAGAGGATGCAGTATTTGGCATTTGCTAGTTGGTTGGGTATGCACCTTCTCCTTCTGGTTTTGAAAATTTTAAGGTTTTATTTTCTGAATTTCAGCTGTAAATGAGAAAAAACTGAATAAGGATGGAGTTAAGGTTTGAGAAATTAGGCTCTTTTGGTTTTGGATAATGGGCCCATGGCTGTTGATGGACTTTTGTGGGTTCTGAAATTGGGCTGTGGTTCTTCTGAATAATGGCTTGTTCTTGTACTTGGGTTGCATGCCCTTGATGCTTTCTAAAAATTTTTACTTGTAAAAATGGAAAAACTTATTCAGTAAAAATTTAGTTGATATCCTGACTCCCGAGTCATATTATTAAGCTTTCGGAGTACCTATTAGGTCTACAGTCTACTACAGACAAAACTGTATTACAATCTATTCTTCAAAAAGAATATCCAGTAGAGGTTCCAATGTGAGTCATTGATAGTTCATGACTCATTTCAACAGCAGGTGGGAAACACTGTAGCATTGCTTTCAGAGTTTTACTGAAGCTTTTTGATATTGTAATGCAAATATGCCATTCACTTCCTTTACCCATGCCCTAGTGCACTTTTAACTTTTTAAGCAGGCCATTTTAATTGATGTGCCCAGGACACTATTCAAATTATTTTCAGGGGATAACTACTATAACCAGAAGCACTTTGCTATTCCCAAAGTATGGTTGATCAAGATTACAAATTTTGTGCCTTAATTCTTCTGCAAATTATAATGTTCCATTGAAGTATACTGTATACATTTGCCATGATTAGCTTATGTTACTGACCTTTTAGTGGTGGTACCTTTTATTGCCATTAAGGAGACCTGGGTATCTGAAGTCCTATAGACACTTTTTCTCAATGCATGGATGCCAATTTGACAAACAATATCTTTGCAGGCATTGTTCTTTGCCTTACATTCAATATCATTGCGGTGATTGTTTGTTGGATAAAGGGTGGAGGTGAGTTCTCTTCTACCTACTTGTTTATGGTATCTGTTCTTCCTGAGGGATGTTTCCCAGATAAAACATGGGTTGAATTTCATTCTGAGTTGTGATGTTTGATTGTGTAGGTGTCAAAATCTTTTTCCTCGCTGTAATATATGCCTTACTTGGGTGCCCCTTATCCTATATTTTGTGGTATAGGCCCCTCTATAATGCAATGAGGTATCTAATACTTTTATGGCATCACAATCAAGTCAAACACTCCCCTCCCCATATCCCTGATAGGGCTTTCCGACTGTTGTAAAAATAACAGCTGATTCTATGTGGCCTACTTTGCAGGACTGACAGTGCACTCAAATTTGGTTGGTTTTTTCTGTTCTACATGGTATGTTGTGTTGTCAAGCAATTGACACTTGTATTTATATATTTAGTACATTTTCAATTATATGTTTTAGCTGTCACTAAATTTATTTATATATTATTCATATGCAGCTTCATATTGGATTTTGCATATTTGCTGCCATTGCTCCTCCCGTTGTCTTTCATGGAAAATCATTAACGTGAGTCTTGCCTTTGTTTCTGCTCTCTGTATTAAATAAGGTAGTTTTAAGAGAGTATGTTATAGTTCTCTGAGAGCTGTGGCACACTTTTAGGAACAATGTTTTCAGGTATTTGGACTAGTTGTCTCTTCTCCCTTTATGTTACCTCAATACCTTGAGCAATTCTAGTGCTTGAAACTAATATAACTTTTTCAAATACTGTTTCATGAGTGATGGAACCCCTTGGTTGCCAGCCTTCAACATAGACAGGCATCACTGTGGTCTGTGGGGCTTGTGGGCTATTAGATATGAGCACTAATACACTTCAAAATTGTAGTCAATTATAATGTGTCTTTAGCAAGTATAGCTTCTGTTAATCTAACAATTTACATTATCTTTACTGATCCCAGGGCATCCTTGCTGCAATTATGTATTCTCTGACCATGTTCTTGTTGGGGTGAGTTAAGAATTAGTCGATCTGCATTACATTTTTGTTTTGTATACGGTGGAGTAATGCTTAGATATGTATTTTACTGCATCCTTCATTCATGATGTGCTACATGAATATAATTTATTTTTGTTTAGCCGAATCTCAAATGGCCATTTTGCTTATTACAGATCTTTCTATTTGGTTGGGTTCGGCTTGTTCTGCTATAGAATCATTGCTAAGTTTGTCGGTGCTGCAGGTCAGTGACTATTGAATTGATATTTCCAGTCTCTGTATAACATCAGTAGTTTGTGAGATTCAGTGTGTTAACTATTATTTGCTTTATTCTGATGCTCATAAAACATAGTATTTGTTGACAATATCATTTAATCCCTTCCCGTAACTCCATAAATGAAACATTAAACATTAAGAATGTTCATACAAGCTTGCCTCCAGATATTCTAGAACCAAGAATTATTTGTTTCTGCTAATATGAAAACCCGAGGGTGGAAGGGGGTAACACAATAGTTCTCAGGTCCCTCTGTCCTTCACTAAAGAAGGCCATTTAACACGATTACAGTATCATTTTTCTCCTCCGGCTTGTCTAAACATTACATTGGTACTTCATTTTGCAGAGAGTTTACATGCACTTCCGAGGGAATAAGTGATATTAAAACTGTCGTTCCAAATGATCATCCAGAGAATGTTTACGGAAACATTTTTCCATGCTGCCCGATTATAGAGTTGTTTATTAGCTGCCTTGGGTTAGGTTGAGGTGAAAATGACTGGATCTTATGTTTATTTGTAACTTTGTAATGTTTATTAGTGGTAGGTTTATATGTACTTCCTTTGTTGACCAAGATATTTCTTAAGCACCAATATTTTCTCTAGTTTCTTGTGCCATTCTCGTACTACATAAATGCCATCCAAGCATTGGAATATAATTCCTAAAGTCTATTCTTTCAGCGAACAAAACAATAGAATACAGTTACTGTTCTATTCTCTCAAAATTTATTCCGTAAACCAAACGTGTTGTTAATGATTTGGTGAGATATGTAATGAGTAATGTGGCAACTGGGAATGCAACCAACCGACACTCACTCCTCTTTCTAGCTATTAGTAAATAGGAATATGTTGTCTTAGGTATCAAGTTAACAACCTCAATTTTGGTACCTCATTCAATTCTCTCTTTAAAACTATGCCCACTTGACACAAGAAAGTGCCACTCATATTTCTATAGTCATTTCTTAAATTACTTTGTCATCTACTCATATATACATATATTACTACTACAAGATGCAATGTTCGAATCTTACCAAAGACCCAAAAAAAGGTAAGAATTCGATCTTGTTGTAAATATTAGTATACAAATACTTGAGACATATAGACCAGTTAAAGTATATTATGAGATCGATTTACCTCTTCCACTAGTTTTTAACAAAAGTTGTGATTTTTAAGGAGCTTTTAAGTTTGGAATTCAAACATATATATTAGCACTACAACATCATCTTCTGTCATTAATTGTCAAACACTTTCATTTTTTTTTCTTTTTATAAATTCAGTTATTGTCATACACACAAGTAACTGTCTAATAAATAATACATTAGATATTTATATGGGAACTTATATCCTATCAATTAGTAGCAATGCTGATTAAAACATGATCACATTTGTATAACATTGAAATAGTTTTCAATACTACCTAAATGTATTTGACCCAATTAGAAACCATTATTTCGAATAATATCAATTAGTATCAATGCTGATTAAAACATGATCACATTTGTGTAACATTGAAATAGTTTTCAATACTACCTAAATGTATTTGACCCAATTAGAAACCATTATTTCGAATAATATCATGTACGATCATAGGTATAGTGAATTAATTTACTGTTTGTTTTGTTTTTTTTTTTCTTAAAATTTATTTAGAGAACATTTTATGCTCATTTGTTTTTAATATGTTACTACTATCCTTAATCTATTAATAGTTATAATTATGCTACATTTTTCATTGTCTTGAAAAAAAAGGTACTAAAGTACAAAAACAATCTCCAAAATTCCACAATATATATACAAGGTCCATATTCCCTCCATTCCTCATCTTCTAAAGACCATCATCCTGCTGCCACGTGGAAAATAATATCCAAAACTACAAGAATGTCCACCAGGCTTTCCATTTTTCATATTTATCACAAACTCCATACCCTCACTCAATATATATAATAATGTTCACAAAATAATTTTTTTTTTCTAAGTTGTTCAGAGAATTGACTTAGTAATCACAATATTTCAAGTTTGACTTCTTATCTATTAACTTTTTTAGTTTGAATTAATGAACTATGACAACCTAAGTTGATTTACCTCTTTAAGATTGTCCTATACTGGTTAGAATCACAAGACAAACTTCACTCAATATGCACGTAATAATGAAAGAATAATAATTTTTTTCTTTAATTTATGGTGAGTATGACCACCACACACATTTACAATAATGTCCTTGTCCACCTCCATTGCACCATAGAAGAATTGTCCAAAATCAGGGGTATGGCAGTCACCAGAAAAACAGCAAACAGTGGCTCTCATCACTTTTCTATCCAAATTCCAAACAAACTCTTGCCATATGATTTCTCTAACCTCAGCCATAAACCACTTTCTTAGCTCTTAGCTCTTATTCATGTCATCAGCTTAAGCCACTTATATCCACACCTTCCATTATCTGCCATTTCTCTCTGAACATTTCCCCAGAAGAGAAAGAACAATGGCAGTTTGCACAGTGTACACAGTTCAATCCCTCCACTCAACATGTTCAATCTCCACGCCCACCAAAACCCACTTCCAAAGACAGGTTTTTGTCTACAAGAAGAGCGCCGGGAGGAAGGTGGGAATTTCGTGCGCCGCCGCCGGGGGCGACGGCAAGACGGTGGTGATAGGTCTGGCGGCGGACTCGGGGTGCGGGAAGAGCACGTTCATGCGGCGGCTGACCAGCGTGTTTCGGCGGCGCGGCGGAGCCTCCCAAGGGCGGAAACCCGGCTCCAACACGCTCATCAGCGACATGACCACCGTGATATGCTTAGACGACTACCATTCTCTTGACAGGACCGGGAGGAAGGAGAAAGGAGTGACGGCTCTTGACCCCAGAGCTAACGATTTTGATCTCATGTATGAACAGGTTAAAGCTTTGAAGGAAGGTAAAGCCGTTGAGAAGCCTATTTATAATCACGTTTCTGGCCTTCTTGATCCCCCTGAGCTTACCAAACCCCCCAAGATTCTTGTCATTGAAGGATTGCACCCCATGTAAGTTTTCCCGCTATCTGAAAGTGCACTCTAAATATTACCTGGCCTGTTGTTAGGCGAAAATCGGTAAAGACCAAGCCTAACACTAATCGTTTGAGTGAACTTGGTATAAGATACAAAAATAAAATTACGTTTTCACTACTAATTATAACTTTTTAGTAAGTGATAAGTGCGGTCTGACCATGCATCTTCTCACACATGCACTATATATATATTGATTAGTATTTCTAAATATCACCTCACTTATACATACACATGCAAGCGACTAACTGGATCATTGAAGGAGAAATGTAGTTTTTTTCTATCCTTATTTTTAAGGATACATTATAAGAGATATGTGGATATCCTAGATCTATCTAAATCTTAATTGTCATTTTTGAGGGAATTAAGATGTGCCCAGCTGTCAACGATTCTTCTTCTGGGCCCATTCCTGTCTCTATCAACTATATCTTCCATTTTCCTTCTTTTATTTTTTTAGATTTTATTTTAATTAACTACTATTTTTTAATGCGGATGTGTAAAAATTAATGTACAAACTTATTTCTAAGCAGAGGGTGGATCCACAAATTGTTTCTTAGTGAGAGTGAAAAATAAAAATATTTATGATAAAATATGAAATTGTTAAAATAAATTTTATCATCTCTGATTCATATGATACTCATAAATAGTTAGTAATTTTTTTTTAAAATATTTTTCATAATCTCACAAATCACAATTAATTAATGAAAAAGGATAATTAAAATATAATAATATATTCAAAGTTGTGTTTGAGAAAAATAAAATTAAGATATATACATATATTTAATGTGTGTAAGGAAATATAAAATTAAAATGTGGTGAGTTATCCGAATGAATGTAATGCATATTATATCTACTATACTAATAAGAGCCAAGAGAGTTAGGCCTAAAATGGGTAGAAAATGTGTCCGTCACAGATTTTAATCAAATGAATGGCTCAGATTGATCAGATTTTATTTTTTTCTTAATATTTACTAATTTATCCTTAATGAATATGATTTTCCGTTAACTTTTCGTTAAATATTACCTTTTCCGTTATTTCTGTTAGTTCACCGTTAACTTATTCATTGATTTCAATAAGAAAGGTCTTAAGTTCGAAGTTCGAACCCCATCCCAATCAAAGTTGGCATATTTAAAATGGGTAGAAAATGTGTCCGTCACAGATTTTAATCAAATGAATGGCTCAGATTGATCAGATTTTAATTTTTTCTTAATATTTACTAATTTATCCTTAATGAATATGATTTCCGTTAACTTTTCGTTAAATATTACCTTTCCGTTAATTTCTGTTAGTTCACCGTAACTATTCATTGATTTCAATAAGAAAGGTCTTAAGTTCGAAGTTCGAACCCCATCCCAATCAAAGTTGGCATATTTAGTACTTTATTTTACTTTTTATTAGCTCTTCAATATAGTATATTTAAAATTTTATGCCCTAATTTTTATTTGCTCTCCTTATGTCCCGTATTTGGTTTCAATCATACTAACAATTATTTTATTGACAATTATAATCAATCTTGACTATATTATCTTGCATTTGTAAACTTAGAATTACCTATTCAATTTATTTATGCATGAACAATACTAATATAATCCTGCCTTGATATACTTAAAGTACTTATTAAAAAAAATTATTGGGCATTATCTCAATCGCGCACTGCGCGTAAAAACTAGTAATCTTTTATTAAGTTCCAAATTCATATTCAAGACCAAAATATTTATAATAATATTTATTACATTAATAATAAAATATGTAAATATATATTTTATTAATAATAATAATATTATTATTATTGTTAAGCGTATTGATTTTTATATCATAATTCCTTATCACTCCAAATCTAACCAAATAATAAAATTCATATTCTCAGTATTTACTTTTTCACCAATCAAACAATGTAATCCATTTTCTTGGTAATTTATTTTTCATTGAATTTCAATTTCATTTCATTTCAAATATTTTCGGCGAACCAAATGGGTTGTAAACTGATGGTGAAAATATAAGGAAATTTGCATTTTGTGTTCCTCCAATATTACTGGTGATATAGATTTAGTATCTAAGTTATGTGCATGACCATCTTTTAACCTTAAGTTTATGTGCAAATAGATTAGTTTAAGTAAAAGTGTGGCAACTTGGGAGTGACAAATTGACAATTTTATGAATGGATATATATAGGTATGATGCTCGTGTGAGGAGAGCTCTGGACTTCAGTATCTACTTGGATATCAGCAATGAAGTTAAGTTTGCATGGAAAATCCAGGTTTATATATATACATACTTTATCAATATAATCTCATCATATATCAAGACCCTTTTGGATCTGAATTTAGGTTTCTTGAATCTGCAGAGAGATATGTCTGAAAGAGGGCACAGCCTGGAGAGCATCGAAAGGCCAGCATAGAGGGGCAGGAAGCCAGACTTTGGATGCCTACTGTGTGTTGTTTTATATATAGTGCATTTTTTCTTTTCTTGTGTATAACCCTTTCGGATCGAGTCATAAGCACATGCGCGGTCAAAACTAACACCGGGATATATTGCCTATTGCAGACCCTGTTTGTGTGTTTTATAGGGGAGGGCTACCGACGCAGTTGATTTCAGATGACAATGGAGGCAAGGTGCTTTGGAGGAGCTGAGTGTTGTTTAAAGAAAGGGGTGAGCATTTCAGCCCGGTTTACCTCTTTGATGAAGGCGTCTACTATCTCATGGACCCGTGTGGGGCGAAAGCTGACCTGGGTTCTTACCCCGGGATCAAGTTCTCCTATGGACCCGACACATACTTGTGTTTGGTTGGTTATAAGTCGTACTGCTCTTGAACCACCAAATATACTGCTCTGATTCAAATTGCAATCATTGTGTCCTGTCCCATACACGCCAAACAAACATGTGTCTGTGTGTGGGATGCTCGGTCCAGTGACAGACTTAGAATTGAATTCATCATGTGATGAGCCATTTTGAGGCAGCCACCCTTCCACCATATTTCTATTTGGTTGAAGGACACCAGCAAAGCTGAACACGCCGGATCTCCTGGTAGAATCTAAGTGTATTATCAGTTCTTGTATCTGTGGTGAGATTCAGTCGTATGGATGCAGTATCAATTCACAGAAGCTGCAGCTTCAGTGTATAAGCCAAGGGCCTAAAGGGCAATTCGCAGAAATTCATTACTTCTTTTCCCTTCTCATTTCTCTGTTGGTTTTCCCCTTAGATTTCTCTTTCTCTCTTTCATGTAATTTCTGTGTGAGAGTATTGTGTTATTTGTTTTGTTATTTTGATCCCCCATAAATGAGAAACAGTCCATGTGTATTACTTTAGCTGCCTCTCCCCCCAAGATAGATAAGCAAAAGAAAAACAAAAAAATGGTGAAAACCATGAAATCTAATCATATATTCTCACCGGAAAATGGGGTATAAATTAGCGGAGAATTAAAGCTGTTTATTACAGGAACAACAGATATACACCATTACTAAAAATGCCTAGATTATGGCGATAGATTAAGATAATTTCATGAACTGCGAAAATTAACAACATGCATGCATGCTTATAGTTCAGTCCAGAAAGAGGTTTCCTCTATATTTTGGAAGTCAATGTAGGGAGGGTCCTAAGCTCCTTCTCAGAATCTTTCCTGGAGCAGAATTTTGGTAGATTTGCACTTTGTAAAGTAGACTCTTACTACCTTCTTGATGGTGCCAACCTTGCAATTAATCACAGAAAGTGTAAAGATCCTATTAATGTTGGAAAAGAATCTGGGATGGAGATTCAGATCAAGAATGAAGAAAGAGGTGACCTTTTTTTGGCTACGAAATCAATCACAGGCTGGCCTGGGATATCCACTCCTTCTGTCTTCACCACAAAGCCACAGAAATCTCTCCAATTCTTCATTTGCTGGCCTGCACAAATAATGCAACATTATTAAATAAGCTACGAAGAAGAAACTCCGTAGCTCACTACTGAGAGTCGGCACCAGGTAAATCCTGGTTGTGCGCTCCTAGCCGACAAAAAGAATCACTAGGAGATAATCAGTTTAGGTTGTCCTTAGCGACTCTGACCCAATCAAGGGAGGCCTAATTTGCTTGCCTTCTTGATCTGGTGAACTACAAATTCCTTTAAATGTTTTGGTGTTTTTGAATTGTAAAAAGAAAAAGAAATTGGGGGAAGTGAAACAAGGGATTGAGCATACGAGGTAAACTGCCAGCGTCTGGTAATATGTGGGTTGAACATCAAGGACTGATTCTAAATCAGGCAGAGCAATCTGCCAAATTAAGGAGAAAGGTTATCTTAACAACACAATTTCTATCAGACCTTGCGAATCTAGTGCGATCAATTGAGCCGGCCTAACCAATGCATGGACAACCTTATTCATTGACCTAGGAGATATTACTGAATAGACACACCTATCATGATGTGCACGAGATAACATTCCACATTTATATCAATAATCTTATAAAAAGATAACCACACTAGAACTATATTTTAGAACACCCCGTTAGTACTTTGTCACACTAAATCATGATTTCAAATAGTAAAAAAATGTGACAATAATTAATTCATTTTCTCTTTCTCAATTAATATCCTATGACCCACTTTTTAATTAATGTACTTACTCGAAACGATGTTCGTCAATTTTATAGTGCATTGGTGCCCTACCTGCTCGATACCTAACTTTATCTGTTCTAATATTATTTGTAATTGGAACAAGAAAAGGCTGAAGAAGATTTGCGATTCTAAATGAAATTGGGTAAAATAATGTTCATGATGAATTTACAAAAAAAACATTTTTCGTCCCGCATATATGGTACCTGGAGAACCTCTTGTAATTGTTGATAATCTCTTTTAACCTGTCATGCAGCTAAGATACCCATCTTCATCAAAATACACAATGTCTCCGGGCTATGAGCCACCCATCTTCATCTACTGCATTCTTGGAAGCCTCACCATTTATTCAAGTATCCTGCAAATATATAAAGCTTTGTGTGAGTATTTATATATATATATAAGAATTAAGTTTCACTTTGCGGGATTGTATGTTTACAACCGATGCGTGTGGTAATAATTGTTGCGTGTCTTAAGTACTGTGAAGTTTGTAACGTTATTCAATGCGTAGTCTAGTCTCAGCAGCAAATTCACTTCTACATTTACGACGTCATAATATTTATCTTTATATTTTCACAAATTATCAGCTAATTCTCAAAACAGTTCCTAATTGTAATTATGAGATGTGGGACTGAAGTCTTAATGTCTATATTATAACTTATTTTTCAACCAGGCTGAGTTTGTCTTATTATTATACTTATCAACCAGCTTGTTTGGGCTGGCAGATCAGACAATGAATTGAAAATTATGAAAAAAGACGACGATGAAGTGGAACTGTGGTGAATGATAATAGTTGGGAAGTGGGATGGGGTTATCCTTCTATGATACCAGGGACCGCGCAGCCATAGGCTCCCCCCCCATGAGTTTTTGGATCTCGGGCGTAAGGTGATGAACCATCTTGCCCTCCAAATCTTATCCACTCTAGCTATTTCCCATTCTCATTTATGAGTTGGGAGCCAGAATAGTCCCACAGAAGCATGTGGGTTCACGAAGCTTTTGCCAGTGTTGATGAAACCTCTATGTTCAACTACTTGCACTGGACTTCTTTCATGCCATTAACCTGCCTATGGATAAGATTATGATTAGACTCAATTCACAAATCTCACTGACTGGAAAATTATTGAATTTTATTCCGATCCACCTGAAACTTTAGATCTATAAATCAAAGTTGAAAAGTAAATAAGTGTGTGGGGTCAGAAATAGCAACAAGGATTTTCAGGATTACCAAAAGTGTCGGAATAAGGCTTTCCACTTGATTTTAATATCACCTTTTCTGTGGGCTTAGGAAATTTTTCAGAATTTCCAGTAGTGATCGTTTTATCATTCACAGCCTTTAATCCAGCCCAAAGTTAGTCAGACTGTTTTGTTTATTATTTATATCTACAATATACAAATTTGATCTTAAAGCTGGTCTCCTTGATTCGAATTGGTAATCCTAATCTCGGTTTATCTATTGTAGGTCTTAGCAGTTCACCTCGTTTACTCGCGACAGTTCTTTATATGCATTATACCTGGTAATGATATTGATCAATGTGGGGGGATGTAACTTTTTGTGAACGAATAGTCTTGAATGGATAGTAATTGGTGGACCGGGGAGTCTGCCTCCACAAGAAACTTCTGTTTCAGGCTCTTCAGACGACCGATCTGCACATTAGCTAACGCGACAGCCTCTTTGCTTTTCTGTCAATAGCAACAACAATGGCGCGCTCCATTCGGTGGAACATGGTTGTGACTTCATTTTATTCATTTATCTAGGCCTCTCACCTGCATCTTGTCAATATCGTTATTCCTCATCACCCATACGGTGGTGTCCCATACGACAACATACCCCACCACAAAAAAGCGACAGGGCCCTATTCATTACACGTGACAAACATCGCGCACAACATTCAAGTACACGGTTCGCATGCTCTCCGTCGCCGAGGAGATACTGCGTACTGGCGAGCTTCAATCTCACGAAGAGCTCTCCACCGATAGCCTATTGAAGTGGCCGTTGCGTGGAGCGCCACCGCTTTGGAGCCGGGGCCCGTCGCTTGCCAGAATCGAAAACAGTTTATTGCCGGCCGTGTTCATTTACTGGTTGATTCTCGGTGCTCGGAGCAATTTTTTTGAGGTCACTAGGAGATTACTAAACTTGCAATTAATCATCATGATTTAATAACTTATCCGGCAACCCACATAACCGGGGAACACCCAAATGAATGCAGAACCCAGATCCAACTCGATCAGTGGACTGTGCTAAACGCGAGGCTGGACTATTACAGTCAAAAGCTGCTTCTTATCTTCGGCCAAAGCGCTGAGAGGACGATGTCGTGCACGTCTCACTGTCCGCCAACGCTTTAAAAGGCCCGGAGGTGAGGATGACCGGGGAAATAAATGAATTTGAGTCAAAAGCAAGGGGCCCACACGCCTTGCGAAACGGGCCACATGCGGTAGGAGAGCGTGCGGACCGGTAAGGGAGTTGTACTGAATGAGCTGCCGAAACCCGGAAGTAGGATAAGTGGAAACCCAGAATTCGGAATCCACCAGAGCAGACACGCCAGCCATATTGTAGTGATGAAAATGAAGGAACGGACGTCGGAGAAATGGGTGTGTAATGGGAGTTTTACAGTAAGGGTGTAAGCTCTGTTATGCCTGTTTCTGCAGTAGGTATCCCAATTAATGGGGTGCCGTTACGTTTCTGGAATTTCGGGTTTTGGAGAGTTTTTTGTGAATATTGATGTGTTTCTGGAACAATGGGTTTTCGCGAAAGTTGTCGCCATTGGTTTTATTTGAGATGCGACCTGGAAATGCATCATGAAACTGAAATCCCCCCGTTTAATTAAAAACCTAAGGGCTTTAAGGCGAAATTTTTGGCCCTGGCGCTCTACTAGAAAATTATGGAGTTAAATTATGAGTTAACTGCAGTTGCTTCCTAAGTGGGAGGATTCTAATCTCTATGTTTGACCTGTTCCAAAAGAGCACTCCATATTGCCAGTTGTTCAAGTTTCGAATTATAAGTTCTTGTATGTATTCCTTTTTACTCGAAATAATTGATAACTACCATTAGAGCGAATGCATTATATTATAATTTTGATCTTTTCTGACAACGGTTATCAGGTAATGTGTTTATCTATCAAATCATTCGGTTATATCAATACTTTTCTCTTGTGTATGGCAGCCACAAAAAATATAAGAAGATTAGATCATTAATTTATATTGTCAATCACTGTCTCAAATTAAAATGCTAATAATCAGCTAACATGCTCTATATATCTTTGAATATAATGTGATTTATGTAGTGTCGCCATTGATTTATTGGAGATGGGCTGGCTAATGCAGTACTGGTCTTCCCATTAATCTTTTACTAAACCTTATACTTTGCGTGCATCTGTTATTATCATCTAGGAAATTTCAATTCTAATTTAGAATGTTGGTTATTTGTACCAAATAATTCCAATTTGTTTCATTGCATTGCTTCTTACATCGTACCATATATTTACACAGCTTGCTTATTAGTGTTGGTAACATCTTTTAATCATCCATTTTCTTTAATTTAATAATTATATTTTACTAGTGTTTAGCATGGACTTATACCTATAACATAAATTTATAATGTTAAATGGTTGGATGACTTATATTAACCACTTGTTGAGATTAAATAGTGATATGATTCATGAATTTATGAGTTATTACAATGTGATTATTTATTTGTATTTAATAATTATTTAGCAGTTTGTGGTGTCAGGTCAGGGAAAGAATGACCCTTAGGGTTGGATTTAACCTTTGAGGAGCAGAAGGAAGTAATATAAATCGTATTGTCTTTGGCTTTTAGATACAAAATGGCAAAGAGTTAGTGGTGATATGACTTAAGATTACAATTTGTATGCATGCATTCTTTTAATTCCCATTTGATAACCGCTATATTATTTATATAGGCAATACATAACACAAACCATACAATTAAAGCTTTCCTATATAAATTTATTATTTACATAGGAATGGATAGCAACATCAGCAATCCATCATGACTAATGATCGACAACGTAGCTATAATTAACATTTAAACAGATATATATGCAAGAATGAACTTAGAAATGTATTACATATAATATCTAAACTAGCTTATGTCTAGCTCAGGCTCGCTGGCTAATAAAATTCATACCTAAGCATGCATTGCTATGCATAAATGACGAGGCGCGTATATTTGCTAGTTGGATCTAGTCCTGGAGAAAGAATCAGATCAGAGGTTGTATCTGTGTAATAATTATATTTTGGAAGTGATGAGGAGATTCCTAAGCTCCTTCCTAAAGATATCTTTCCTGCCTGCGATAGGTATGGATATTTGTAAAGTAGACTCGCCTAACCTTCTTGTATGGCTGCAATCCTGCATGCAATATATAAATACTAATATAATCACAGAATATTAAAGCTATATATGTCTTAAAAATCATTAATTAATTGGTAAAGATACATTATTTGGGATTCGATCGATCGGATCAAAGGTAATTTAATTAAAGAATGAGAAAATGATGTGACCATGTTATGGCTACAATATAAATCACATCTTCCTTGGATAAGGGATTTACTTCACTTGCTTTCTTTTCAACCAATAATGCCACCGGAATCTCTCCAACTTTCTTCACTCTTGGGTCTCTGTTACGTATCGTACAATGCCACATTATCAGTAAACTCTTTAATTAATTCTTCCTTCTTGTGAAAATAAATCTTCATTTATTTATATTACAAATTAAAGATAATGCCTGGCCTGGCAAGGACCAAACAAAGGGATAGGAATACGATGAAACTTACTACGAGGGTTACTGCAGCTGTTCAACAATGTCTGGGTGATCTCATCAGACATTGCTTTCTAAAATCAGTCTGGTATGCAATCTCGCAACTGTATATTTATTTGGTTTATCAGATTGTTATTATTCATTCTATTTGACTGTTATAGATCTCACAACTAATATATATCTTAATATATATTAACTAAAGTTTAAATATTTTGTGTTACATTTATTATTATTAAATTTACATTATATTGCTATGGCAACATCTTTCATATGAGACTGTGAGACAGAAACATATATCTGAACGCAAATTCTAATCAAATAGATACACTCTAAAGTGGTGTGCAATTTTGTCCAATATAGTGCACACAATTGAGTGTTAGCTATTCTTGTAATCTGACTTGGTGTGGCATGAGTATATATTGATCACATCAACGAGAAGATGTTGTCCCAATATTTATATATATATATATATAATATATATATATATATATATATATATATTATATTAATGCAGGAGCAGGCTTAGAATATAATAGAACAGAGTACCTGGATGCCTTTGTATTGATCATCTCTTTTAGTCCTGTCATGCATACAATATACCTCATCTCATTCAAAAATGCACTAATGCTCCAGGTATGCAGACCACCAATTCACGTCTACTGCATTCTTCGGATGCCTCGGCCATTGTTCAGGTTACCTGGCAATTTAATATTTATTATATTTTATGCATCCAAATATAGTATTTGGTAGCCACTGGCATGTAACTCTAAGACTATCTTTTATCAATCAATACAAATACTCTCTCACTTACTTATCAAAAGTAACGTATTTCACATCACATATAGCAATAATAATGAAAATAACAAAATAATAATAAAAGTATATAGAAGAATGTGTCTATGCGCATGCGTTCTTTATTTTTCATTTTTTTTTTTTTTTTTGGTTACTTTTACAAACTTGCAATCACCTAAGTAAAAAAAATTAAAAAAAAAAATAAACAATAGACTACTGTGTCTCTTAATGGTACCCATGGTTGAACTCTTCTTATTTGGAGGTTTGTGAGTTGAGCTATCAGTAGATGGTGCTGATGATATCTTACAATGTAATAGTGCCAGTAACATCAAAAATGGAAAAAATAAAAAAAACAAAAAGAAGAGAATTTAAACTTTTATCCATACACTTTGTTAACCTCTTCTGTTATTTTGAAGGATATTATAGGGTCAGCCTTAGTTTGATGCATGTAATCTTTGTGGGTTGTGCGCATTACACTTAGAGGAGTGGTACCAAGTACAACTTGACTCCATTTGCTACTCGAAGGCCCTATAGTTCATCAAAGCAACACCATATCATCTTTAATTGGGAATCTGTCAAATCTTTTGATCAGTAGCTATGATTTAATTCATATTTTCTATTCACGTTTTTCAATTGTGTCGGTAGGACAGAGCAGAAATTTTGATTTGAGAGGACGAATCAGTAGGACTCTTCGTAAGGACGGATTCAAAATAAAATGTTTCATAAAAAGTAAAAACATTAAAACAAAAGAGATAATTTAAATACAATAAATTATCTTTGGAAACTATAGTTGTAAAGTTTGTTAGGTGTGTGTTGTGTGTGTGTGTTAAAGCCTAGAGAATAAGAGTCAAAAAATGATAAATGCTAAAGGATCAAACCTTAATTTTTATTATTTACCATAACATGTGCTCTACCAACTCTGAATCTAACTATTCCTGCTAAGTTTTAGTTTTTTTAACTAAACTAAAACCTGTACTTATTTATATACATATTATACAGTACAATATATTCCTATTATATGGTATGTCGGGGTGGGGTGGGGTGGGCGCTGTCCCCCTTTGGCTCGTCTCTGTGTTGCGGATTCGGTTATCTAGCCAATGATGTATTGTACTGGACCATGATTTACATTAATTGTGTTTGATAATTTCAAATAATTTACATTTCAGTACACAAATAAATTATTTAATATTTAAATAAATGTACATTGTATTCGGTGTATCATTATTTGAGTTATTTAAAAAACATTATTATTTGAGTCATTGGAAAGTTACATATATTTTGCATTAATGTATATTTCAGTATACACATTTATGTATTATAATATATCAAAAATGATTATTTTTTTGTTGTGATTGCATTAATTAATTTGTCGTGTAGCTGAACTGGTATGTTGTTTGGTTACCCCTTGAATTGTGTACCCAATTAGGGGCATGCACAAACACTTCGGGCTTGCAGCCTATTCGAGAGACGACTGATGATTCCAAATATGTTGAGTACAGGTACAAGCGACAAGTGGCCTTTCAGTCACTGTTCTGTATCCAAACACGGAGTATAGGTTGGCAGTAATAAGACTCTCGTTGTGTTTGTTTTAACTAAAACTTCCGGTTATACCATCCTTCTGCATTGTGAAGTCAAGGTCATATGGGTTTACGATGGTTTGTGTGTGTTTTTTTCTCAGAAATATTCTCTCAGATATTGAGCGAGATTTCCCTTTTTCGTAAGGATTAAGGTTTTGCAGGACTCACGGAGTATTTTACCAATTGATTATTTAATCTTCATTCTATCTAGCGAATTAAAGATAAATGAAGTGTTGTGTGTTTGTTTATATGATACATGGGCGATGGTTGATAGTGTACCTTTCATGATATGCAGTGGGTCCGCGAGCATTAGCTCGCCATGGATTTGGTGGGAGCGCTTTCAGGATTGAATACCCACCTCCATATCGCTGCTCAAATCTACTGAACTCTTAGCTTCCATCGTTGGGAGCAATGGAGTACCCACAGGATGTATAGTTTCGAAGCTTGCAGTGTTCAACCTCGTGGTTCCAACTGTTCAGTTAAGACTCTGTCATGCCCAAAACCCGCACCCGGTCACTCATAATACAATATAACTCTATTTAATATTATTATTTATAATACAAATTTAATTTTCTTGGGAATTTGAATGAATGAAGAATTTTAGGTTTTTGTAAAAGTTATGAAAAATGACTTCTAACAATAAATATTTTTTGAATATCAAGTTAATTATTTTCTAAAATAAAAATATTTTCCATATTGCTAGTGTTTTAGCTGCATAGCCAAAAAACTTTTTGTGATTGTTTAGTTCATTTTCTACAAAATGAGATAACGGTATAATTAAACATTTATTTAGATATATTAAATTAATATTTATAATATCATATAAAAAATTAATAATAATTTATAAAATTTAAAAAATAATGGTTTCCGTGCCGGAAAACTAGATGTTTCTACTTTCGCCACAACTAGAACAACCAAAACTGATAGTTGTTGTAGTTTTCCGCCGAATACTAATGACTTTGGATTAGTTCCCGCGAAAAACCTTAGCTTGTTCAAATAGTGTAGGAGAAAATTGATTTTGTCAAAATTTGGACAGAAGTCAGTTTCCACCAAAAGTAAAACCTTTAGCTTGTTCAAAGTGTAGGATGATAAATGGATTTTGTAAATTTTGGACAGAGTCATTTTTTCACAATAATCATTATAATTCTATGAGGTTCAACTGAAATGTTTTCTTGTTCTACTGAATTTTCAATATGATATCCGATACACTGAAAACTAAAATGATTATTTCAGAATTTTATTTTTTTGGGTTTTCAAACCACAACCCTTTGAAAATCATCCCTTAATGGGGAGCGTTTGTTTGGGTGTAAGGATGTTGGGTGAAAAGGAATAAATTCGGTGGTGAAAATGAATAAGGTGAGAATAAAGTGGAGTTCAATTATATTGTTTGGTATGGATGAATAGACATAGATATTGGGTAGGGAATGAAAGAAGTGGATATACAAGACTAAAATGTCCTTGGTTATAATAATATAGTAATAATAATTAAGGTACTTTTGTTATTCCACTTATTTTCCCACTATTTTTCCTTTTCCCACAATCACAGAATTGCAATTCATAGGGGGTGCCCATGATATTACAATTTCAACAAAAGGAAAGGGATTGCATTCGTGGAATTGATTTCCTTCTAACCAATAGGAGTAATTGTATCTAAAATTAATTACTTCCAACTGAGATGCAATTTAACACAGTTAAATTAAGTGTCCAACCATAATTAGGCTATAAGTTCAATTAGGCTGATTAAAAAAAAAATCACGCAAATCTTAAGTGCTTGAGTGCATGCTTATTTCCTAGGATGAAACTCCGTATCATGGTTCAAGCTACCACAGCCTCACGGTCATTAACGGTACCGTACCTGAATGAAATCAATGTGGGGGAATGTTCGAACAAAGTTTTTGAATGCCATGAATAGCTGATCGTGATGTCTGCTTCTCAGAGGAAACTGTTTCATATACTCTCAGACCACAATCTTATCAGGCCTTTGCTTTTCTGTCAAAAGACATATTCCATAATCAATGGCGGGCAGCCCACCGGAAAAAATAATGATGTCTGCATAACCCCTTCTGATTTTGCAGACAG
>VALG01008139.1:0-18192 GCA_009835305.1 Ipomoea purpurea | reverse complement strand
TCGCATGAAGTGAGTATCCATGGGAACAAAATATTGCATGAAGTTTGAGTCATGTTGGTTTTGGGGTGGTGGTAGGTAGCTAGCTGGAATTAGTGGTTATACTCGCTGTGTGCCTTTACAATATATAAAGAGTGAATAAGAGGCATAAAATCTGTCGCGCAGGGGGCAGAGCACAAGAAGCAGTTAGCGCGAGTGTGAATAGGGAGAGTTCCCGGCGCTGCGTCCACCCAATATCCGCTGCACGGTGGAGAGCACACAAGTGCTCGGAGTTGCTATCCACGGCTGGGGTTGTACCAAATACCCTCATCCTCGAATCCAAACATTATGAACCTGCATGGATTGTCTTGACCCCATCCCGGTTCCCGTGAAACTTTTTCCCCTTTTCGAATTGTTTAACAAGCTCCTTCAATATGTGAGACATGTTCAATAACCGGATCACTCGATCTATTAATAATGCTAGCTTTGATCTGAGTATTAGTGAATATTTCGGTACCCGATTTGTGAAACATAATTTCGAAAGGTGTTACAGCATTGATAACTTAAAGGTAATTCGTATGTACTAAATATATGAGATTATGAGGTTAAAACCCCGTTTTAGAACCTAGAGTGGTGGCGCAAAGAATAATTAGTTGTTAGAATATGCCAACTTTAATGACTAAATATACCTTATGAATATAGTGTAATGCTAACTACGTAATAGTATTTAATTTGAATTCATATGATGTTCTGTAATTTTCCTCTTCCTCGCCTAGAAATATAGATGGTTTCTCAATTAATCGTGATCTGTTAAAATCTATGATAGGGTTCAATAAAAATTTTAGGTGTTGGAATGAATTTCTACTAAATATTTTGGGTTAGCTATTATAAGTTATGAACATATAGGCCAAAATTTTGCGGGTGTTTCCTTTGGACTTAAAAGGATTTCGGTAATTAAAAATTCGGTTTGAACACAAACGATGGATTTTATCCGGACTAAAAAGGTATTCGAAAACGATGCCGTGTACAGGCCAATTGATTTTGCATCTGAGGTTCGGGAGCATAAGTTGACTTAGGGGCACTAGCAGGGTAACTGAAAGTTAAGAAAGATTGGAATGTTACTTCTTGGACTACAAGGGGGTCCAACAAAGATATGGGGGTGGGTTCGGGTGCGATTACACCTGGAATGAAACTTTTCATCCAACAATGAGCCCAATGAGGAATATTTTCCACAGTGTTATGTGCTCAATAGATATAATTTAAAGCTTAGGAAGGCCTTGTAGTTCACCGAACCTGAGTAATTCAGGGGCGTGTTGTAAGGGCATCGGCGGCTGGATCCCACCGAGCCATGAGACAGCGGTGTGTAGGGCCCAGTATAAGTCTCCCGAGGATTTCACCCACCTAACTGGGTACAGCCAGGGGTAAGGCGGGCTTGACATCCGCTATGGTCCCCGACTGTGCGCCATTCGACGATGATGTAGTCCGTAGGTCCCCCTTGTAAAGGGGTGATCACATGTCCACGCGAATGGTGTTTGCGTCAGCGGTTGTAGGATCGCTGATGCGACCGTTGAGTTCGTCAGCGGTTCTAAAAGGGTTGGTCGACCCAACTCCCCTCGTACTGCGGTATCGAGGTAGGGTGTTGCGGTGCCGTGTTAATGCTATACGCATTAACCTCATGTTCGGGGCATGCGATTGGTCCGTGCACCATCATCGACTATGTGCATGAAAATGATGATTGAATGATGATGTATGGAAATTGGAAATGGAAAGTGAACTGGTGACCTTGTAAAATGTGCTATTTCATATGATGTTATTCTCTACTTAACTAATCTGTTATGTTGATGTCTTTATCCTATCGTGTCAAGTCTATTCCCCGATTTTAAAACTAGAGTGTCCTAGGTATAATCTTCATCGCTCAAAGATCCTCTTGCCTATACGTATAATACGTATCTATATGTATTGTATTTCAACGCATTGGAGTGGGGTTACCGAAGCATCTCTCGCTGAACAGATATATTTGGCTTTCAGGCACAGATGAGTATACACTGTTGCGCGCTAGAGATGTGAAGCGCGGAGTAGATAGTTCCCTTTCGGCCTGCGTGCCATATTTAGTATTGACATTATTGAGGATCATAGTTAGTTTGCCTGTGCACTTGGGTTCTCTAACCCAGGTGTGCATAGCACCCCATACTCTTATGTTATGTTCCTAGGATTTTATGAGGATTAACTTTATTATATAAGTTTTAAATATTCTGAAATTTTGAGGTGTTACAAAGATAGTCCAGAAACTAGTACAGCTCAGCGTCAAGTCAAATTTGCTCAAAGAAAAACATCAACCAAGGTTAGAATGTATAATCCTATATGTTATTACTGCAGGGTACGCGGACATACAAAACCGGAGTCCTTCTACTTCTACAAAGATCAACGTTTTGAGAAATACACAAACAAGACTATCACCCCTTTGTCAAGCAAATTTGGGTGAAGAAAAGTGAATTTGTCTGCCACGTCTCTTTCCACTCTACGAGTACTAACAGAAAAGGGAGATGGTACTTTGATAAGTGATGCTCGCGTCATATGACGGGTGATGCTAAGTTCCTAAACAATATAAAAGGAAGTACAGGAGAAGTAACTTCGCGATGGTGTTAATGGAAAGATCACTGGAATTGGCACTCTAAATGTCACAGGTCTACCCAAACTCAAACAAGTTCTCTTAGTGGAAGGTCTGCACAAAAATCTGATAAGTATCAGCCAATTATGTGATCAGGAATGGAAAGTCTGCTCTAAAAAGACAGCTGCAACGTTACAGACTACCAAAAGAACTGTGTCATGGAAGGTAAACGCTCTTCTGATAATTGATATATACTTACTAACGATTCTTATTGTTACATGTCCAGCATAAAAGAATCAAAACTGTGGCATCAAAAGTTAGCCACTTAAATTATCGCTCACTTGAAAAGTTAATCAAGATTGAGGGTGTACGAGGTCTTCCTAATATCAAGGTAGAAACAGCTGGAGTATGCAGTGCCTGTCAAGCTGGAAACAAACTAGAGCAGCGCATTGGTCCTAATATGATCAATACCACACACTGCCTGGAACTCATTCATGGACCTCATTGGTCCTACCCGAACAGAAAGCATTGGAGGTAAAAGGTACATTTTAGTTTGTGTTGACGATTTTTCTCAGTTTTCGTGGGTCAGTTCTCTTAGGGAAAAGTCAGAAACTTTCGAAGCCTTCAAAGCCCTGGCCCTAAAAGCTCCAAAAAGAGAAAAGATGAGCCAATCATACGCATTAGAAGTGATCATGGACGTGAATTCGACAATCAAGTGTTTGATGATTAGTGTGCATCAGTCGGTATTTTCCATGAATATTCAGCACCTAAAACGCCACAACAAAACGGCGTGGTTGAAACAAAGAATCTGACGATTCAAGAGATGGCTCGGGTTCTACTCAATGCAAAAGACTTGCCTCAGAGATTTTGGGCTGAAGCAGTAAGTACTGCTTGTCACCGATTAAACCGAGTATATCTACGACTGGAACGCATCATACTCCATATGAAATATGGAAAGGTAAGAAGCCGAATATTAACTATTTTATATTTTCGGCTCACGGTGTTTTATCTTGAAGGACCGAAACCCAACTGGAAAATTCGAGACTAAAAGTGATGAAGGTATTTTCTTGGGTACTCAACGAATAGTCGTGCCTACCGTGTCTACAACAAAATTACAAATCGCATCGTGGATCGGCGAATGTGGTGGTTGAATGATCAAACTGAGGAAATACCGAGGTTATAAGAGTCTCTAAACCCAGAAGTTCTCCAGAACCTGACAACAAATAAATCCAACAACCCCTGAAACTACATCATCAGATTCTATCCAACTCCTCCAGTTACTATTCCAAAACCTGGTCCAGACCCAGATGGCTGGAGCCACTCGCGGGGCTATCGTCTTCACAAAGATCATCCTACATCAAAATAATCATAGGAGATTAATCCCTCTGGAGTACGGACTAAGCGGAAAATTAAACGCAATTACCTCGAGCTTGCAGGGAATACGTTTACACATCAAAGATTCGAACCCAGACGTAAAAGAAGCCCTATCGTGATGAACATTGGATTAAACCTATGCAGGAAAGAACTAGGACAATTTAACGTATAAGGGTATGGAAATCTAGTCCATATACTGACAGTGTGAATGTTTAGGAAAAAAGTGGATCTTTGTTCGCAACAAGAACTGATTAGCTGGAAACTATTGCTCGCAACAAAGCAAGACTGGTTGCACAAGGCATACTCCTCAATTGGAAGGTATTGATTATGAAGAGACGTTTGCACCCTGTAGCACGCCCTAGAATCTAATTCCGCCTTCTTCTATATAATAGGCGTGTGCTCCAGGGATAAAATTGTTCCAGATGGATGTCAAAACGGCTTTTCTAAATGGATATTGTTCCGAAGATTATATATGTGCTCAACCTATAAGGTTTGAAGACCGCATCATCCTGACCATGTCTATTCAAACCTGGACCAGAGGCTCTATAGTGGTTAAAACAAGCTCCAAGGGCCTGGTATGAAGGCTATCCCAGTATCTCCTCAGCAACGGCTAACAACCGAGGGGAGTTGTGACAAACTTATTTATCAACAGTAGGTGATCATATTACAATTGCTCAGGTTTATGTTACATATCATCTTTGGTTCTACTCAAACAGGTGCGTATCATAATCAACGTTCAAGTCATGCAAGGAATTCGAAATGAGTATGATCGGGGAACTAACCTGATTTTCTAGGCTACAAGTCCACAAACCAATGAAGGTATTTTATATCTCAAGAAAAATATGCAAAAAGGCCTGCTAACGAAGTTTGTACTTGAGTCAGCTAAAGAAGCAAGACGCCAATGACTACAACTACAAAATAAGCAAGATGGGAATCAGGGAAGCCAATTTTGATCCTACTTTATATAGGCATGATCGGATCCACTGTATCTAACAGCCAGCCGTCCAGAATTAATGCTCAGTGTTGGAATATGTGCCAGGTTTCAAGCGGCTCCTAAAGAATCACATCTTAAAGCCATGAAAAGAATAATTAAAATATGTCAAAGGTACTCTCCAATTATGGCATTTTTTTTCGAGTGATACTAATCTGAAGCTTGTAGGATACAGTGATGCCGACTGGGCCGAAATGCAGATGACCGCAAAAGTACATCTGGTGGGTGTTTCTTTTTGGAAATTCTTAGTTTCCTGGCTAAGTAAGAAGCAAAACTCGATATCTCTCAGCATAGCTGAAGTCGAATACATAGCAGACTGTAGCTGCTGTACTTCACTCCTATGGATGAAGACAGTATGCTCAAAGATTATGGTCTACATCAAGAGTGCATGACCTCTCCACTATTGTGACAACACTAGTGCTATCAACATCTCCAAAAAATCCAGTTCAAACATTCCCGACTAAAACATATTGAAATACGGCATCATTTCATAAAGAATTGGTAGAAAAGAGACAAGGCAGATCAACCTAAGTATCATTTCAACATAGAAAGAACACCTAGCTGATCTATTTACAAACCTCTTGATAAACAAGATTTAGTTCTTCAAGCTGTTCCTCGAGTGTGCAGGTTTCAATCTAAGTTGTTTTGTGACTCAAATAATTTTTCTATATTTCTTTTGTTTTGTGTTTTTATTTTATTTCTTTTCAGATTAATCCAGAAATCTCCAGATCTGCTCTCTGTTCCAGTACCGTACTCCAGACCGGAAAATAAGCCCTTTGACCGCACTATTGCTGTAAGAATTTATTTATTAATTCTTTCTCTCTCCCTGGCTGTTATTACACCACCGTCTTTTTCCCCAATTTATAGAATCCAATCCCTAAAATCACTCCCACTTTCCTTTAAAACTCTTCTCAAGCTTTCAATCTAAAATTCGAATCCTAGCCTAAATCTTCTACCAAAATCGATCCAATTTTACCTATCCTCACATATGGCTAGCCATTATGATCTTAACCCTTTTCCTTTTTTTACCTTACGGAAGATGAGCGTTTAGATCTCTACCGCCAAAAAAATCCTTCGGGGCACAGCTCCGATTTAGACCTCTCATCTCGTCGGGTTCTTGCGACGCTTCTTCGATAGCCATCTCTGATGGAGGAATTATCCGTGAAGGAATCCAAGGAGGTCTTGCCAGAGCATCAGGGATCACGATGACCCATGGCCACTTGATGAAGTTTTAGACGAGGAAATTCTTCAGGCAGAGCTTTGGGCTTGGCAACTACGGGTTCAATCTACGGTTTGATTTCTCTATTCTCTTAGGAAGCAATACCTTATTGTTTGTTAATTAGGCATGCATCGCATTTTTATGCTCTAATTAGCCTATATTGTCTTGGTTATGTATGGTGTGTTTTTGAGATTGTGCTTTTGTCTTGCGTAATTAGGATCCCTATACTAGTATGTCTATTGTGCCTCTGTCTATGATTGCATTCACAGGTTCCCTACCTCAACGCTTCGACGAGGCCCACTCCCACAATGGCTGAGCACTCACATGATCCAGTCACTGCTACGGCTCTACTCCAGCCTCGCTCCCACCCTCAGATCCAGCTACTGATGATCCAGCCTCTGCTCTAGGCTCTGTTCCTGAGGATGTTGAGGGTGTCGATCCATGACATAGTTTCTGAGCCTGAGGATCCATCAGTTCAAGCAACCCTCATCTCCGACACCATTGCTAATATGCCAAACTCTCCCGTGCACAAACGACCAGGTGCATCTAGGAACTCTCAATTCAAAGACAAAATCGAAGGCAAAGGGATCAAATGTTATGAATGTAAAGGGTATGGTCATGTGCAGGCCTGAATGTCCAACCTATTTGAGAAGGAAGAAGTCAATGAAAGTTTGCCCTTACCTAGAGTGATGATGATGAACCAGAAACTGATCCAGGTTCTGATCCAGATGAGATCTCCGGAAACTTTGTTGCCTTTACAGCTCTTACAACTACAGTACCTGATTCTACAATTGGCGATAAATCAAAAATTGAAAGAGTATGTGTCATCAAAAGACCAAGATTTACCTGCATCTTCATTTGAAGTAGAATATAAAAAATTGTATGCAAAATGGAAATACTTGTAAAAGTTAATAGATCTCTGTCTAGTTCAGGTTAGCTTCTAGAAAATGCCAAAAAGGTGTATCTATCTAAAAATATCTGACAGGGACAACATCATTGAAGACAATCACAAGAAAGAAGAAAAACCTTAAACATGAGGAAGAATCTCAAAAAGGAACTGGAGAACTCAAACGCAAGATAAAATGATGGACAACACATCCACCTTGACCAAATTTTAGATTCTGGTCGAAAGACATCTACAAATATGGTTAGGGCTACTCTGGAGGAAAGGACAAAGCTACTACAATTTTTGTAAAGCCTCAGGCCCTGACTCAGTTTCTGGAGCAGATCAAGATAGTCCAGAAACTAGTACAGCTCAGCGTCAAGTCAAATTTGCTCCAAGAAAAAACATCAACAGGTTAGATTTTATAATCCTATATGTCATTACTGCAGGGTACGTGGACATAAAAACCGGGAGTGCTTCTACTTCTACAAAGACCAACTTTTTGAAAATTACACAAACAAGACTATCACCACGTTTGTCAAGCAAATTTGGGTGAAGAAAAGTGACTTTGTCTGCCATGTCTCTTTCCACTCTACGAGTACTAACAGAAAAGAGAGATGGTACTTTGATAGTGGATGCTCACGTCATATGACGGGTGATGCTAAGTTCCTAAACAATATAAAAGGAAGTACATGAGAAGTAACTTTCGGCGATGGTGTTAAGGGAAAGATCACTGGAATTGGCACTCTAATGTCACAGGTCTACCCAAACTCAAACAAGTTCTCTTGGTGGAAGGTCTGGCATGCAAATCTGATAAGTATTAGCCAATTATGTGATCAGGAATGGAAAGTCTGCTTTACAAAAGACAGTTGCAATGTCACAGACTACCAAAAGAACTGTGTCATGGAAGGTAAACGCTCTTCTGATAATTGCTATATACTTACTAACGATTCCTATTGTTACAGGTCCAGCATAAAAGAATCAAAACTGTGGCATCAAAAGTTAGGCCACTTAAATTATCGCTCACTTGAAAAGTTAATCAAGATTGAGTGTATACGAGGTCTACCTAATATCAAGGTTGAAACAGCTGGAGTATGCAGTGCCTGTTAAGCTGGAAAACAAACTAGAGCAGCGCATTACCACTCAAAATATGATCAATACCACACACTGCCTGGAACTCATTCACATGGACCTCATTGGTCCTACCCGAACAGAAAGCATTGGAGGTAAAATGTACATTTTAGTTTGTGTTGACAATTTTTCTCAATTTTTCGTGGGTCAGTTTTCTCAGCGAAAAGTCAGAAACTTTCGAAGCCTTCAAAGCCCTGGCCCTAAAGCTCCAAAAAGAGAAAGATGAGCCAATCATACGCATTAGAAGTGATCATGGACGTGAATTCGACAACCAAGTATTTGAATGATTGGTGTGCATCAGTCGGTATTTTCCATGAGTATTCAGCACCTAAAACGCACACAACAAACGACGTGGTTGAAAGAAAGAATCGGACGATTCAAGAGATGGCTCGGGTTCTACTTAATGCAAAAGACTTGCCTCAGAGATTTTGGGCTGAAGTAGTAAGTACTGCTTGTCACACGATAAATCGAGTATATCTACAACCTGGAACGTATCATACTCCATATGAAATTTGGAAAGGTAAGAAGCCTAATATTAACTATTTCATATTTCGGCTCACAGTGTTTTTATCTTGAAGGACCGAAACCCAACTGGAAAATTCGAGCCTAAAAGTGATGAAGGGTATTTTCTTGGGTATTCAACAAATAGTCGCGCCTACCGGGTCTACAACAAAGTTACAAAATCCATCATGGAATCAGCAAACGTTGTGGTTGATGATCAACCTGAGGAAATAATCGAGGTTATAAGAGTCTCTAACCCAGAAGTTACTCCAGAACCTGACACAAATAATCCAGAACCCCCTGAAACCTACATCATCAGATTTACTCCAACTCCTCAGCTACTGGTCCAGAACCTGGTCCAAACCCAGATGCTGGAGACTCGACGGGGATATCGCCTTCACAAAGATCATCCTACACAAAATATTATAGGAGATCCATCCTCTGGAGTAAGGACTAGAGGAATTAAACAAAATTACCTCGAGCTTGCAGGGTATACGTGTTACACATCAAAGATCAAACCCAAGACGGTAAAAGAAGCCCTATTTGATGAACACTAGATTAAAGCTATGCAGGAAGAACTCGGACAATTTGAACGTAACAAGGTATGGAATCTAGTCCCTGAACCTGACGATGTGAATGTTGTAGGAACAAAAGTGGATCTTTCGCAACAAGACTGATTCAACTGGAAACATTGCTCGCAACAAAGCAAGACTGGTTGCACAAGGCTACTCTCAAATTGAAGGTATCGATTATGAAGAGACGTTTGCACCTGTAGCACGCCAAGAATCTATTTGCCTTCTTCTATGTATAGCGTGTGCTCTAGGGATAAAATTGTTCTAGAGGGATATCAAAACGACTTTTTTAAATGGATATCTGTCCGAAGATATATATGTTGCTCAACCTAAAGGTTTTGAAGACCCGCATCATCCTGACTATGTCTACAAACTGGACAAGGCTCTATATGGTCTAAAACAAGCTCCAAGGGGCCTGGTATGAAAGGCTATCCCAGTATCTCCTCCAGCACGACGACAACCGAGGGGGGAGTCGACAAAACCTTATTTATCAAAAGGCCAGGTAATCATATTACAATTGCTCAGGTTTATGTTGATGATATCATCTTTGGTTCTACTCAAACAGGTGCTACAGATCAGCTAGTTCAAGTCATGCAACAGGGAATTCGAAATGAGTATGATCGGGGAACTAACCTATTTTCTAGGACTGCAAGTCCAACAAACCAATGAAGATATTTTTATATCTCAAGAAAAATATGCAAAAGGCCTGCTAACGAAGTTTGGACTTGAGTCAGCTAAAGAAGCAAGAACGCCAATATCTACAATTACAAAATTAAGCAAAGATGAATCAGGAAAGCCAATTGATCCTACTTTATATAGGAGCATGATCGGGAGTCTATATATCTGACAGCCAGCCGTCCAGAAATTATGCTTAGTGTTGGAATATGTGCCAGGTTTCAAGCGGCTCCTAAAGAATCACATCTTAAGTCGTGGAAAGAATAATTAAATATGTCAAAGGTACTATCAATTATGGCATTTGGTTTTCGAATGATACTAATATGAATCTTGTAGGGTACAGTGATGCCGACTGAGCCGGAAATGCTGATGACCGCAAAAGTACATCTGGTGGATGTTTCTTTTTTGGAAAAAACTTAGTTGCTTGGCTAAGTAAGAAAAAAAAACTCGATATCTCTCAGCACAGCTGAAGCTGAATATATAGCAGCTGGTAGCTGTTGTACGCAACTCCTATGGATGAGACAGATGCTTCAAGATTATGGTCTACATCAAGAATGTATGACTCTCTATTGTGACAACACCAGTGCTATCAACATCTCCAAAAATCCAGTTCAACATTCCCGACTAAACATATTGAAATACGACATCATTTCATAAGAAAATTGGTAGAAGACAGGGAGATCAACCTGGAGTACATTTCAATAGAGAAAAACCTAGCTGATCTATTTACAAAACCTCCTTGATAACACAAGATTTGAGTTACTTTGAGCTGCTCTCGGAGTGTGCAGGTGTTCAATCTAAGTTTGCTTTGTAACTCATATAAAGTTTTTTTTGTATTTCTTTTGTTTTGTGTTTGTTTTTCTCTTTTCAGATTTAATCCATAAAATTCTCCAGTTCTGCTCTCCGCTCCAGTCAGTTCTCCAGACCAAAAAATTAAGCCGTGTGACCGCACTATATATACTCAGAATTTTTTAATTCTTTCTCTTTCCTGGCTGTTTACACCATCGCTTTCTTCCCCAAATTTATAGAATCCAATCCCTACAATTACTCTCACTTACCTTTAAACTCTTCTCAAGCCTTCCCATCCAAAATTTCGAATCCTTGCCAAAAATCCTCTACCCAATCGATCGATTTACCTATCTCACTTATGGCTAGCCGTTCTGATCTTAACCCTTTCCTTTTCTACCTCACGGAAGATGAGCGCTTAGATCTCTATCGTCAAATTCTTCGGGGCACAGGTCCGATTTCGGACATCTCTTCTCGCCGGGTTCTTGCAACGCTACTTCGACACCCATTTCTGATGGAGGAATTATCCGTGAAGGACTCCAAGGAGATCTTTTCCAGAGCATCAGGGATCACGGATGACCCATGGCCACTTGATGAAATTTTAGACGAGGAAATTCTTCAAGAAAAGCTTCGGGCTAGGCAACTACGGGCTCAATCTACGGTTTGATTTCTCTAATCTCTTAAGAAGCAATATCTTATTGCTTGTTAATTAGGCATGCATCGCATTTTTATGCTTTAATTTGCTTATTTTGCCTTGATTATGTATGGTGTGTTTTGAGATTGTGCTTTTGTCTTGCGTAATTAGGATCCCTCTGTTGGTATGTCTATTGTGCCTCTATCTACGATTGCTTTCACAGGTTCCCTACCTCAACGCTCCGACGAGGCACTCCCAAAATGGCTGAGCGCTCACATGATCCAGTCACAGCTACGGCTTCTATTCCAGCCACTACTCCAGCCTCAGATCCAGCTATTGATGATCCAGCCTCTGCTCTAGGCTCTGTTCCGGAAGATGTTGAAGTGCTATCCATGACATAGTTTCTGAGCCTGAGGATCCATCAGTTCAAGCAACCATCATCTCGGACACCATTGCAAATATGCCAAACTCTGCCCGTGTACAAACGGCTATCCCAATTATCAGAATGCCATTTGCTACATCGAAGGCCAAAGGGAAAGCCAAAGTTACTGATCCATATGACGCTCCAGCTGCACCTGTTCCCGCTCCAGTGGCTAAGAGAAAGCTTCACATGTCCGATGATGTTGAATTTGTCTCTGACTCTCGTCTTAGCAAGCGTTCTGAACATCGGCCTTGTAGACACTTAAATATGGATAAATATTGATTATTTATCAATATTAGTATATTTGAATTTATGTATGGATAATATTGATATTATCTAATTTGTTAATTAGATAATATCAAAGGAGTTTGAGTTTATCAAAACTCTTCTATCCTACAGCTATAAATAGGACATCTTATTTCTATGTAATCACACATCCTAGGAAAAATTCATAGAAACATAGTTTATTCAGAGATCACAATAAAAATGTGATCCTGAAAGTAAAAGCCCCTCCTCCATAATGATCATGCCTATGCCTATTGATCCAAACCTCCATTGAAGATCAAGTCATTTGAACCCGGAGGCCCTTCAAGAAGACAAGCTATATACAGCCCTTCTTTGAAGATCAAGCCACTTGAAACCGGAGGCCCTTCAATGGTGGAGTGTTCAAGGCATCCAATTGAAGAATCAGAGGATTATCCAGAGACTTGTACCCGCACCGCATTTGATTTTGACATGTAACCTAGAATTTTGAATATTAAAATATTTTATTCAATTTTCTTTGTTCACTAATTGGCACGCCCAGTGGGACAGCTCTGCCTCTCATCTCTTCATAGGCACTTTCAACCGATATGGGGGCAAACCTTTATGAAATTTGAAACGGAGGAGGCTAAATGATACTCCTTGGCACGAGTTTAAACGGACTTATATTCAGACTCCTTGGCACGAGTTTAAACGGCCTCATTCTTTCAAGGCTCCTTGGCACGAGTTGAAACGGCCTTATATCTTTAAGGTAGTGTCGAGACTTTCTTGCACTACATACTTTTGAGTGTTATATGCTCTCAAGTGGTGTACAAGCAAGTCTCGAGGGGGCATTTGTAGACACTTAAATATGGATAAATATTGATTATTTATCAATATTAGTATATTTGAATTTATGTATGGATAATATTGATATTATCTAATTTGTTAATTAGATAATATCAAAGGAGTTTGAGTTTATCAAAACTCTTCTATCCTACAGCTATAAATAGGACATCTTATTTCTACGTAATCACACACATCCTAGGAAAAATTCATAGAAACATAGTTTATTCAGAGATCACAATAAAAATGTGATCCTGAAAGTAAAAGCCCTCCTCCATAATGATCATGCCTATGCCTATTGATCCAAACCTCCATTGAAGATCAAACCATTTGAACCCGGAGGCCCTTCAAGAAGAACAAGCTATATATATACAAGCCCTTCTTTGAAGATCAAGCCACTTGAAACCCGGAGGCCCTTCAATGGTGGAGTGTTCAAGGCATCCAATTGAAGAATCAGAGGATTATCCAGAGACTTGTACCCGCACCGCATTTGATTTTGACATGTAACTAGAATTTTGAATATTAAAATATTTTATTCAATTTTCTTTGTTCACAGGTCTACAGGTCTTGCTCTGCGTACACGATCGAGAACTGGCGTGTCTACTCCAGCTCCTCCTCCAGCTTCTGCTCTAGCCTCATTCGCACGTGCAATATCATTCCTCTTCTTAGTGCTCAGAACCTTCTCCAGACTATCCAGAATGTGGGAGCTTACTCTGCCTGGCTTATTCCGGAATTCTACGCCAATCTCACATCTGATTCTCTTCTGCCGGCCTCTCTGCATTATCATCAGGTTTTTCTCCGAGATGTTTGGTATGATTTCAGTCCCTCTATTATTAATGCTTATTTTCAGCGTGATGCGTGTGATGATCTTTTTGAGCCTGCTGGGGACTTTCTTGCATCACATCTTACCCACAATGAGATCAACATCTGGCCAAAGGATGGTCTTCTTCGAATGTCCTTATGCAGTCTATTCGGTTCTGTTTCGCCTAGCTTCTAGCAATTGGATCCCAAAATGTCTCTGTGCACACTGTCAATAAGAAGATGATCTCTCTGTTATACAAAGTTCGACATAAACTGACTATTGATCTTGGTCACCTCATCTATCATCACATCATGAGTTTTGCTAAGAAGAAGGAAGCCAAGATTCATCTCCCATTTCCATGCCTTATCACCAGGATTCTGCAACAACAAGGGCTTCAACTCTATTCCAATGAAGAGTTTTGCCATGTTACTCACAAGACCTCTATGGACTCTCGCATCTTCCAAAGATCGTACTATGATGATCGTGCCACTCTCTCATCAATTCCACCTGCCCCTGCTCCAGCTGATCCTCCAGCAACTGGCCTGGACTCTACACGACTGCTTCTGCTGCTGTTTCTGCTTTGACACTGGCTGTTATTAGACAGCAAGTCACCTTTCTCACTTCACACATTGCTACAATGAAAGATGCCTCTCTTTCCATACAATCTTCCATATCAACTGCCGAGGCTCAGATGCTCCGCACCAATCGACACATTGCCGCTCTTGAGAGTGCTTCTCCTGCTGCTCCTGCTGATGATGATGAAGACTTCGAGACCTCCTCCTCCTCCACTCAGTCCTGATGGTGCTCTTTGTCCATTAGTTTGACAAAAAAGGGGGGGAGTGAACTAGTTAGGGGGAGTACGTTTTTTGTGAACTTAGCCATAAGTGCCAGTGAATAATGTGTGTGCTCTACTCTTATTTTTGCTTCTATATGTGTTAAAGTGTTGCGTGTTTTGTCTTGACTATGCGCATTAAAGCTATGCAGCTATATTATGTGAGTTTATGTGCTTGTGTCTCTTTGTGCTTTAATTTCTTATGTGCTTGTATGCTTTAATTGTGTTAAATTCTCTGCACAACATTGGTTAAGTTTAAGGAGGGTGTGTCAGCTACTCTTGACTAGTGACTAATCAGCTTTCAATTTAGAGGTTATTCATTTGGCAATTAATTGTTTATTAAAGTCGATGATATCTTTTAGTAGTTTTGTCAACTAATAGCCAAAGGGGGAGATTGTAAGTGTAAATATATTGCACATTTAAAACTCTTTATTATTGCTTAGATTAGTTGTCAAAGTAGTTCTGGATTAGTTGTTGGATTAGTCACGTCGCTGGAGTAGTTGACTGGATCAGCGCAAGAAAGTAATCCAGGAGGTATGAAGCTTCTTCAAAGTCTTTTTGCTCGTTCAGTTGGAAATATGGAAAAAGGAAAAACAAAAAAAGAAAAATAAAAAAGAAAGAAGGGAAAATAAATAAAAAAAAAAAGATAAATAAAAAAGAGAAGGAAAAAAAAAAAGTTGAGGGATAGAAAAAAAAAAGATTTGAGTGGAAAGAATGAGGAAAAAAATGGGGTGAAAAGAATTGGAGTGTGAAAAATGAGAGTTGGGAGAAAAGAAAGAGTGGATGGGAGCAAAAACAGTGAGTGTGTGAGGTTCTCTTGGAGACCGGGAATGCCCTGCTATGCAGTGCTGAGTCTCACGTAAGGTGCTGGCGGTACAACAGGGCACCCTAGTCCGGGCTGGACGGTGTGCCGGGCAGGATTATCAAATCGTTGACCTGGTCAGGCTGCTGCTGGCCAATAGTAGCTGAGTTCCTTCTAGACTCTCGGGGGACGGGCTATTATTTGGGGGGCTGCTTTTCGTTCGCGTCAGCCCGTTATAAACTTAAACACTCATCCGAGATATATGTGATAGCTGGGTCATGGGAATAGGATGCTTGTTGGTTCTATCTTGTTTCTACTTTTTGCAGGTGATGTTTCTTGACCTCGGAGGCATGAACTGGTCTTGGGCTCTTTTGGTTTCGCCTTTGCAGGCATCTTTGGAAAAGACCAGGTCTCAACGCTGATGCAAGCGGTAAAATTGCATCGTAGGCCCGGCTGAATGCTGGCCGGGTAGGGTGTTTCAAATACCGTTGGCGGTAGTGCAAGGCTGTGCTTGTAGGCCCATAGTAATCTAATCCCCGTCAGGGTTGGTTCTGGTTTCGTGCGGTGCTTGATCGGGAAGTTCTGCTATTGGCTGCCTTGTGTGGGCGTTGATGATTATTGGCCGGGATTACCGTTTTACTTCTGTCTCAGGACGGCGTCCTTTACTTGGCTTACGCCTGCGTGCCATTGATTTATGCCATGCGGGTTCTCACAGGGTAGTCGATGGGCGCTTCGGGAGGTGTTACAATTGTCGGTGCACCCCGGCTAGGCGGCATTATGTGTGTTAGTCGCTGTAGTGCAACTGGCTGGGGGGGCTACGTTTGTGACACGCGAGGCTTCTATCCTCGCTACTTGAGATTTTGGGATTACATGATGGGCTGGGATGCATTTAGGCTGTACGTGCATATTTTGGAGCAGCATCTCGGTCTAATTGCTTGATTGACATACTCCTGCCTGCGATGAGTTAGTGTTAGCTAGCGTAGGGCCTGGGGGCATTCCATGTTAGAGCCCCGGGGCCACTTTATGTTATCGTCGTTTTACTTAGCGTTTCTTTACTTAGTTTTTTTACGATTTAGGCCATGTGGGGCCTAAGTCCGTTCAGACTTTTGTTCTGGCTTCGGCTTGCTTATTAATAAAGTTCTTTTCCTTAAAAAAAAAAAAAAAAAAAAAAAAAAAGAATAGCATGTGAGGATCAAAACATTCTTTACAACCTATAATAATAATGCTACTTTGTTTAGCATTCTTGTTGCGCACTCTTTCAAAAAGCTTTACTCTGAAAATCTTGGCATTATACCAAATACATACTGTACTCTTGAGTGTGACGAAGGTTGTAATCAGAATCATGAAGCAATGAGATCGCCTGCACATCGGATCCACTGAGTAGTTCTGGAGTAGTTATAGTTATACTTGTGTGTAATGTAACTCTCCTCTTGTACCTCCGTTTTTATCATAGTGGATTTCGGTTGATGTGCGTGGCCCCGCAGACGTAGGAGTGAGGCTCCGAACTGCGTGAACATATCCTGATGCATGCTTTCTTTTACTGCTATTTATTTCATGTTCTTTATTATATCTGAATATGTTTTCATCTAGTCCAGCTTTATAATTGAAATAAAATTAAAGTTATTAAAGGCTAAATCTGCATTCAAGACTCACGTGCTTTTTCAGGATCCTCCTATGTAATTATTAAGATTACCACTCTAACCTTTGATATTACACGCAATTCAAAGCACATTACGAAGCTTAGAAATGTTAATCAAGATATGAACAAATCATCAGGTCGAGTAATGGGGTGAATCTAGTAATTCAATATCTTGAATTCTTATCATCAATCTTAACTTGATTTCCTAATTTTTACGAATGTGTTCACAAAAAGACAAATCATGCTATACATTATCATTACAACATTCATTAATAATCTAGCTCAAAGAATAATGCTCCAAAGTGGACAGATTCCTTGTGCGCACCGACATTGGCCCTATCCACTGAACCATGATTTACATCCTTCCAAATGCTGTCGGACCGGCTGTGTAGGGGCCTTAGGGTTGGGGATTTAACCTTTTGGAAGAAGAAGAAGCTCAAAGACCACCATTTAGCTATAACATACATTTATACTTAATTATATGTACAACCCTCATTAGTAATAGCTCTCTAAGTTGATAGATATTAATAAATACTACTCCCTCAGTCCCGTTTTCCATGTCTTCTTTTCATTTTGCACGCTTTTTTAGGTAGCAAATTAAAAGCAATTTTTATTCCACTTTTACCCCTCTCTTTTTTCTCTCACCAGGCATTCAATAACCCACTAGCCAGAAGCCTAGAACAACCGTACACTTTTTCTTTTTCCTTTTTTTTTTTTTCTCTCCATTTCTCTTTCGTTCTCTTGCTCTCTTTCATTACTCCATACCTCTCTGCCTCTCTAGTTCAATTTTTTTCTCTAGCCACTCAAAGTCCCAATTTATTCTCCATCCACTCAAGTCATCATGTGTTGTTTCCAATTGAGATCTAAATCGCCGTACTCATATGGGGGAAGATATTGAAGATCCTAATTTCGTAGAGATTTCAACACAAGCATATGGAGTTTTGATGAAATTGGAGCATGGGTTTTGTAATTTTTCAATCAATTTAAAAAATTGATACCAAGGTTAGTGTTCTACACTCAATCTATGGAGTTTGACATTAAAACTTTTGAAAGATTATTCTTAGTTCTCTTTCAATCTAGGTTTTTCTTTTTTAAAGAAAAAAAAAATTGACTGAATCTTAAATCCCTAAAAATTGAAATACATGGCACGAAAAAAAAAATTCTGTAATTTGAATTTTTTTTTCTCTTTTTTATACTCAATTTTGATGATTATACAGAACACTCTTTTTTACTCTCTACTTCTCAATGAAAAATTACTCA
>VALG01008138.1:0-13349 GCA_009835305.1 Ipomoea purpurea | reverse complement strand
ACTTATAGACTAGGGTTCATACATGCATCCTCTCTATTCCTTGTAGTGTGATTTTCCCCCAATCTTTAGGTGTGGCTATGCATCTAGAAGGTAATGCCCCTAGCTTGTCCCATTTCATTATTCCGTGTTTATATCTTGTCAATATGTGTTTTTTACTTTTGTTTAGTTACCGTAACCTTGAAACTTGTTGTTATTTGCTTAGCTTCTTGTTGATTTCCTTATGCTAGTGTCTAGTTGCTTGTGATTGCATATGCGTGCCATAAATCCCAATCCCCTGAGGACGACATAAAACACCCGAGCTCACATCTTATTTTGCTACATCAAAAAAATTGCTAGCAAGGTTGGAACCTGACCCATGCTAGTAACTTCACGGTTTTGTTCTTCCATGGGCAGAAGTTTGGACCCCATTCTTGAACGACCACGTAATGATCAAGAACACTCCATGGGCCTTCGAATTTCGCGAAATCATAGTCCCTTTGAGACCCAAACCTAGCAATGTGATATTCTTGGTCCAGAGTAATCAAATCAAAACTTGCCTCCGGATTCCATATCTTCTGTAAGCGTTGGAGCAGGTAAGAATAGCCAACCTTCTTGCCCAGAACTCTAATGATTAGTGATCGACGCCATGGCCTCTTATTCCCTCCTCTCTCCTTCTCCTTTCTTAAGATCGGGATGACGGGATTACCAGTGGCAAGCCCATCATCCCATATCAGCATCAACTGGGACATTTTCCTCTGCCAGTGAATCTCGGACTACTGATTGAGACCAGGCATGAATGGGTGTATCCGATGGAGTTCTCCATTGCGCTGAATTTGGGGATAATAGCTCCGCTTCTAGCTGTTTCTCTTGGTTGGTGTTCGCCATTGAAGAGGTGGGGAGGTGGGGATGGTTCCAGATTATCTCTTCCTCTCTTGGGTTTCTTGGTGTTTCGCTCCGTAAAGCCATTGCCCTTCGGCGACTGATTGGGTTCCGTGGGCATTGGATTCCTCAGACAGCGTTTCAGTGACGATTTCCATTCTTGGAACTTTTCTTGGAGAAAATTATCCATGGAGAAACACTTAACAGATCCACGATAGTTCAAAAGTTAATTAATATTACATTTTGATTTAAAAGTATTACATTTTTATTTTTAATCGAAAATATATAATTTTTCATGATACATATTACACTTTCTCTTATAAGTAGGGGGGGTTAGCGAACAGAGCTTTTGGCAAACTACTCGTGTTCGTGTTCGTGTTCGGTAAGCGTTCGTTTATGTTCGTTAGTTAAGGTAAACGAACATTAACAAACAAAATTTAGAGGCTCGGTTAAGAAAACGAACATAGCTTGAACAATTTTAAACTCGTTTGCTAAGAGATCGTGAACAAGCTCATTTGTGTTCGTTTACTAATGTTCTGTGAACAAGCTCGTTTATGTTTGTTTAATTATGTTCGTGAAACAGCTGTTTGTGTTCGCTTTTATAATGTTCGCAATGTCACAAACATATATATATATATTATTATTATATAATATATTATATTATATTAGTTTTGTAGTTGTGTTGTTTGTTTGATTATTGTTCGTGACGTAATATATTATTGTTCACGAACGAATTGTAATCATGAACATGTGCATGTGTTTGTTTATTAAGTTTCATGAACGTAAATGAATATGTTCGTGAACTTGCTTGTTAATGAACATGCTTTGTGAATGTGTTTGTTAACGTTAACGAATACGTTTGCGAACGTGTTCCACGAACGTTACACCAACACGTTCGCAAACATGTTCGTTAACTGTTAACGAACACTAACAAACGCTTAACAAACGAACACGACAGGATTTTCAAAAACCTTAACAAACGAACCGAACACTCCAAATTCCTTAACAAGCGAACACGAAAAACCTCCGTTCGTTTATGTTCGGTTCGTTAACAGCCCTACTTATAAGTAACAATTAAAATTTATCCATGATTATTATTACATTTTTTCGCATTCAATCCTGAATATACATTTTGAATTTGATTTAAAAGTATCACATTTTTTTCAAAGTAATGTATACTTTTCATTATAAGTAACAAACAATTAGTTTATGATTAGTATTACATTTTCAACATAGTATTGCATTTTTATTATGACCCGACTGTGTCTCCTATATGGGATCTGTGAACAGTCTAACGATAGACTCACTGATCTAAGTTTGGAGAAATGGGGAGGTGTCAATTAGTCATTATACTGAGATATTTGACAAGTTAGTTATAAATAAAATAGCCGATTCTTTCATTTTAGGAATAGGTCCAAATTGACCCTGAACGTAATGTGAAATGCAATTAGATCCCTGAACGTAAAAAAAGTGCATTACCCTCAACCCTTCAAATATGTGCCAATTTGACCTGATAGCAGGTTAACATCCCCATCTAGCAGGTTGCATGTGTGACGTGGAAGATGACTTGGCATTTTTTTTTGAAAGATGACTTGGCATTTTTTTTGAAAGATGATTGGCATTTTTTTTTTTATTTCCTTTCATTTCCTTCTTTTGTCTTCTTCTTTACAAAACAACTAACTCTAGCAGATGTAATATTCCCACCGTTCGCTCGATATCCTTCTCTCAATTGCAACCAGGATAAATTTCATGAAAAATATTCAATTTTGGTATCACAGCTTAGTTATTCAGTTGCAGCAGCAAAGATAGGGATCAAAACAAATAAAAATGTCATTGCGTATGCTGGGTGTAAGGACTTTAACTAAGAGAGAGTGAAAAGATGGACCAATAAGTAGTCCTACACCCAGATAGAATGAATTTTATGTGTTTTTGGTCTATCTTTTTACTAATATAAACTGTGTAATTGAATATTTTTTTATGAAATTTATGCTCTGTTTGTAAATTGGAGAAATAATCGACGACGGTTAGAATCATTACATCTGCTAGAGTTAGTTGTTTTGGTAAAAGAAGACAAACAAGAAGGAAATGACAAGGAAATAAAAAAAAATGAAGTCACTCTTTCAAAAAAGGCCAAGGTCATCTTTCAGAAAAAAAAAATGCCAGTATCTCCACGGTTGCACACATGAACCTGCAGATGGGATGTTAACTTGCTAGGTCAGGTCAGATTGCCACATATTGATGGGTTAGGTGGCATTAAACCCAACACCTCCCACCCCCCACAAAAAAAAAAAAAAAAAAAAAAAAAAAAAAAAAAACAAAAAAAAAGATAAAAAAAAAAAAAATAGCAATATATATATATTAATCGAGGGGACTTAATTGCACTTTCACTTTCGTTCAGGGTCGCATTTGGACCTGTGATTCCTTCATTTTATAAGGTCTTGGGGACAATAGTACGGGGTTTTTTTTTTTTTTTTGTTACATGCAGTTATATATATATTCTTCATATTCCTTTCAACTATATATAAAAAAATAAAAAATAAAAATAAAAAAAAAAAAAAAAAAAAAAATAAAAAATAAAAAAAAAACAAAAAATAAAAAAAAAAAAATAAAAAGAAAAATAAAAAAAAAAAAAAATAAAAAAAAAAAAAAACCCCTATTAGCATATTAATATACTATATACCTATATAGTGAAAGGTGTCCAAGGTGTTGTTGGCGTGCTTCCATGCGGTTGTTCAATGTGCGTGAGATTTTATTAATATGCGTGAGTTTGTGCTTAAGTTGTGCATGAGCTTTGTACTTAAATTGTGGTGGGTGTGGTAATTTAATGTGCTGAGTTTTGTACTTAATGTGCCTGAGTCTTGTGGTTTAATGTGTCTGAGATTTGTACTTAATGTGCGTGAGTGTGTAATGTTAATGTGCTCCTGTTCTATATCTTCGTCTTCTATTCCTCTCTTTTTCCCTCAATTCTCTCTTCCTCTCTCTGTTCTTTTTCATATACGTCTTCGTCTCATCTTCGTCTTCTCTTCCTATTCCCTTAATCTTCTCTCTTCCCGTCTCTCTGTTCTTCATCATATACGTTTTCGTCTTCTCTTCCCTTCCCTTAATCCTCTCTTCCCTCTCGTTGTTCTTCATCATATACATCTTCGTCTTCGTCTGACTTTTGTGTTTAATGTATGTGAGTTTGTGGTCTGAATGTATTTTGTTATTATAGCTTCCTGTGCGATTGTGTTAAAAGTCACGCACATTAAGCACACTCTCTCGCACATTAAACACAATACTCAGGCACATTAAGTACAAAATCAAGCACATTAACATTACACACTCACGCACACTAAGTACAAATCTCAGGCACATTAAGACAAGACTCACGCACATTAAATATAAAACTCACGCACATTAATCAACGCACAACCGCACGGAAAGCCACAAATGCACCTGATCCCTTTCATATATATGTATGTGTGGTGTGTGTGTGTGTGTGTGTGTGCGCGCGCGCGTGCATTTATTTTTGAGGAATAAAATACGATAACATTAATGGAGATCAGCGTACAATGAACTAGCAATGAAAGTAGGAGGGGAATTAATCGACACCCTACGATCAGACATAGAAAGGGATTCTCGAGCTAACATGGTGGCAATCTGATTCGCAGATAAGAGATAGAAACATCAGTAAGCGATGATAGTAAATCTTTTACATAAAGGAGAATAAGATCAAATTGAGAATTAAAGTTCTGTGAAATGAGGCCCTAAGTGATCTGTAATGCATCAGTTTCAACCAGGCAACGTGTAAATGTTCTCCTTCAACCAGCTAAGAGCTTCGCGGACCGCAATTACCTCAGCTTCCTTGACTGAATACAGGTCACACCATGGCAAACTGGCAGCCGTAATGAAAGTTCCCTGGTCATCTTGCAAACCCAACCAAATCCCATGCGATTTCTTGAAGTGTTAACAACTGCATCAACATTGAGCTTAAGCCATCCCTGGTTTGGATTTGTCCACTTGGTGATGAAATTCGAATCCTGGGAGCAACATTCGGTGAACAATTTTGCATCCGAAATCTTTCCAAAACTTTGTTAATAAAGGTTTCCTGCGATTGACCCAGTATGCACCGGGACCTATCCCTATGGATCTTATGCCAATGACATAAGACGCTCCACCCATATCTTTCATATCAAAATTTTTGGAAAGGAATTATTCCACGGTCGCGAAGCTCCCCCCTCATTAGTGGCGAGTAGGATATCATCCACATACAAAACAAGGTAACATATTTTTACTCCACTAACCTTTCTGGTATATACAGGTATCTAAGAGACTTTCAACAAAACCAAATGAAGAAATGACCGCGTCAAACTTAATATACCATTGACGGGAGCTTGTTTTAACACCGTATATGGACTTCCTAAGCCTACACACCAAATCCTCACGACCTCTAGAAGAGAAACCTTCAGGTTGTTTCATATAATCTTCCTCTTCTAGATCACCATTTAGGAACGCGGTTTTCACATCCATTTGTTTGCAACTCAAGATTAAATTGAAAACTAAAAGAATGATCGAAGAGATTTCTTTGAACAGAGAAAATGTCTCCTTGTAATCAATTCTTTCTTTTTGAGTAAATCCCTTAGCAACGAGTCTGGCCTTGTACCTCGCAATGTTACCTAATGAGTCTCTTTTGGTTTTAACCCATTTACAGCCAATCGTTGGCCCCATTAGGTAACTTAACAAGAGGGCTCCATTACTCTTCATAGAATCATTTCTTTCATGGCTTCTAACCACAAATCAGACTGTGCACAATTTGTGGCTTGTGAAAACTTTTCAAGGTATTTTCGGCTCCAATGTCAGATTCTTGTATATACGATACATAATAGCTAGGAACTGTTGAACGTCTCACCCGAGTAGACCTCTTAATGTTGGAACACCAGTACTTGAGAAGGTTGTGGCACAACCTCTTCAGGAACTGGAGGCAGTTCTTGAATCGGTCAATTTCGGGTCTGTGTCGGTTCAGGATCTTGCTGTAAATCCTGAATTAGTTCAACCATTGCTCGAAGTCTAGTTCCGAGGTTGCTGCAAGTCCTGAACTTGTTCTTCCAATGGTTGAGTTTCAACAACTTGTGGAATCTCAATAGTAGGTTGCAAAACCGCGGGCGGGGGTGAAGGCGCGTCACGTATAATACAACTCCGTTAGATGACGTAGAAGCAAGAGTCAACATGATCAAATAAAGGAACTAAGTTCTTAAATCAATCTCTCCCACTGATCAAGTCATCTTCAAGGAACTTGGCATTTCTTGATTCCACTATCCTAGTAGTATGTTTTGGACAATAAAACTATAACCCTTAGAAGATTGTGATATCCAATAAAGAAAGCACTAATAGTCTCGGGTCAAGTTTCTTTTCATGTGGGTTATAAATCCTCACCTCAGACGGACGTCCCCAAACACGCATATGATGCAAACTCGGTTTCCAACCTTTGAAAAGCTCAAAAGGTGTCTTGGGGACAGCCTTGGTCGGAACCCGGTTCAATATATATGTTGCCGTCTTGAGAGCGTCGGCCCACAATGGTTTTGGAAGTGTAGGTTACTTATCATACTCACACCATGTCCAAAAGAGTCCGATTCCTTCTTTCAGCAACACCATTTTGATCCGAGAACCCGGTATGACGTATTGGGCAACAATCCCAGGATCTTGAAGGAATTTAGCAAACAGACCCAAAGCTTGTCCATTTTCTGTGTATCTACCATAATATTCACCACATCTGTCTGACCTAACTATTTGTATTTTCTTCTTGCATTGGTTTCAACTTCAGCCTTAAATATTTTAAAGGCATCCAATGCTTCATGTTTATGATGAAGTAAATACACAGGTAAATCTAGAGAAGTCATCTATAAAGGTAATGAAATATTTCTGACGTGCATATCCATATCTGGACAACAATACAACATATGTCAGTATGAATTATCTCTAACAATGTTGAACTTCTGTTGGCACCTTTCTTTGACTTGTTAGTCTGCTTACCTTTAATGCAGTCTACACAATTCTCAAAGTCAGTATAATCTAGAGTAGAAAGTACTCCATCCTTTACCAACATTTTAATGCGCTAAAGGGAGATGTGTCACAATCTCCGATGTCACAACATTGAAGATTTATCGTTAATACTACACCATTTGGTGCTTGTTTGAACATGTAAGGAATCATAACTTGCATCGTTTTGTAAGTGAAGACGATAAAGACCATCAGATAGTGTACCATTTCCAATACAAGTAGAATTATTGAATGACTTAAAATACTTGTCTGAAAAATTAAAGCTGAATCCTAATGGCACAAGTCTCGAAATGGAAACTAAATTTCGTGAAAATGTTGGTACATAAAATGTCCTCTCTAACTCCAAAACAAAGCCCCTATCTAAAATCAGCTTGCAAGTCCCTACAGCCTCAACCGGCGAGCCCATCTTATTTCCGGAGAAGATGTTTCGCTCATTTGACATCGGTTGTCTCAGGTTTGTCATATTCTGCAAATAGTTTGCAATGTGGATTGTTGAACCAAAGTCAACCCACCAAGAATTAGTATTAGCTTCTGACATATTTGATTCGAAACATATAAAAGAAGAGGAAACATACCCAAGCTCAACCGTAAGCCTTTGTTCCTCTTGTTCACACATGGATATCAATTCATTGATAGATGAATCCACTTTATAATGTGTGATATAGGCAATCCTAAAAGGATTGTACTCCTGAGGAAGGGTATCAAGTGCAAAACGCACCACAAAATCATCTGGTATAATGATTTCCAACTTCTTTAACTGAGTCGCAATGTCCCTGACTTGCATGATATGCCCTCGCGTGCCCTTGACTGTGGAGAGACGCAAATTTCTCAACTTCATGATTACAGTTATTGCCAAAACTTTCTTTGAGTCAGCGAATCTATCATCGATAGCTTTAAGCAAAGGCTTAGCTTTCTTAATGTCCTCAATTAAACAATGAATTTTATTGGAAACTTTTGACTTAATGAAAAGCACACTTAATTGATTGATCCCCCCATCGTGCGTGAAGCTGCTTGGCTTCATTATTGCTCTCTGCAGTAACCTCAAGGGGTTCTATATTGAGAAGAGCATAGTCCAACTCTAATAAACTTAAGTGCAAGAGAATAGCATCTTTACACTCTTGGTGGTTATTTCCGTTAAGGATAGGGACATTAATAGTTACTGTTTGGGTAACGGTAGAGACTGTAAAGATTAACGATAAAGGCTTGGTTAACTTTTATTTTCATGACACAAAAGAATTAAAGTGCATATTTTACCAATGTAAACTTATGCAAAAGATGATTTCAAATGCCATAAAAATTTAGTGTGGGCTAAATTTTTACGCATAATCAATTTACCAAAACTGAATGGTGAAAACGGAATGGGTACGGTTTGGGTTTTTCCACCCTTAATGAAAAACTACCAAAACTATATGCCGATACATAATCACTGTGGGCAAATTATGATCATAGCTGGCATTCATCCTAATCAATCCTACAAATACAACAAATTGTCTGTGGGCTAAATTTTGTCATATCATATAGAATTAATTACAATGGTATTGCCAACTCTTTATGTGAGTTATCTAAAATAATTTAAGCATTAAAGAATGTGGCTACTCTTTAATTTAAAATTGTAATCACTTGGCAACGGGAAATTTAAAGCCTAGCAAACAAATTAAACCAAACATGATACAACATCCTTAGGTATACTCCCAGGAAAGTTGGTCGAGGCGAAGCTCGGTTAAATACCAACTCCTTAGACAGAGTAGGTGCGCCAAGGGGACTAGTAGCAACAAGGCTTTTAAGCCAGGCTTAGAACTAGTATTCCTCCCCAAGAAACTTCCCTAAGTCATGTTGTTCTCCATATTTGAAGTAAAATTGTTTGAAAGATCTATTAAGATGGATATACACCTATGGATAAGCTTTAAATTTGGGTAAACTAGAACTTTGATGTACTTTATGTGCTTTATAACTTTAAAAATGCACGAGTGGGGCATATAATAACCGAATGAGTGAAATAATATGCTTAATCTATCCTTAAAAGACACTAAATTCACAAGCCACTATAACATGCATAATAGGCATATAATTCCTACCTAAAAAGGCTCTAAATTCACGCTTAAAGAACATTTTTTCTAACAGATGCATAATTATAACAATCAAATAATTAGTGCAATAAAACAGTAAAAAAAACAACATGCTCAGATTATGCATATTATAACTCATGATCCACAATTAAATTGTAACACTTTAATACAATTTAAACTGAAATTCAATATTAAATTAAAATTTATAACAAATTGAAACATAATAATTTGTTCAAAAAATAATAATTGAATAATAACTTAATATAACTTTAGGCAAAAAAAAATCAATTGGATAAAACCCATAAGAAGAAGCAAATATGATGAATTAAAAAAATTTCAGAAAAGCCCAAAAGACCAAAAAACACAGGACAGAATTGAATTTTTTTTAGATAGAGCCCAAGCTGGTCGAATTGGGCCAGACTCGGCCGATCACCTAGTAAATCATCATCTTCTCAACTAGCAAACCTAGAAGCAACGAACAGAGTTCTTCAGACGCACAGCAGCGAACCAATCCCGGGCGTTTGCCTACCTGTTGCAGCGATGGAGGACGAACAATAGCGAAGGAGACGAAAGTCGTCGGTCGTCTGAAGGGCAGTAGCAGCGTCATCGCCAGAAAAACCCGGCTCCGCCCCCACTGCCGCCTCCGCCGCGTCGCAAAACTTCGCCGGCCTTTAAACCATCAAGTCATCGCCGGAAAAAGGGCCACCATGTTGACGTCAATGAAGGGAGAACGACCGGTGCAATTTTTTTTTTTTGAATCCGGGTGTCGTTGGTTCTCGACAACAATGGTGGTCTGCCGGCGAACAAAATTCAGCGGACCACGTGCTCGACCGAGCGTCCCGGCCATCGGCGAACCGAACGGCGACCGAAGGTCCAAGACTGGCGAACGGAAATCCGGCACGTGAACAGTGCAGTACGACAGTACGTAAATCCAATTGCAATTTTTTGTTAATTTTTATCTTAATGCGGAAAATTTACACACTATATATTTCAGCAGCCCAAACAAATATGATTGGCAAAAAATACACATGAATTCTGAATTATTAAAAAAGTATATATCATGTGTAAAAAACTATAGATTATGCATCAAAATAAAACTAGGTAGAGATTGAATTGACTCTGATACCAAATGTAAGCACATAATTCACGTTACACATTTAATACGTGGCAACAAACATAAACCCACTAACCTCCAGCCATAACTTGTGTTCTTGGTTGCCTGAATCCATTGTCCGTAAACGCAGATAGTGTTTCTCTCACTTCTCTCAGTTACTCTAGATGGTGTATGAGTCGTCAACTGAGTAGTAAGAGGACTAGGAGTCTAAATACCCACATCCCATCAATGCATCAATGTATATAACCAATTACCTAATGTTGACTAATTTAATACTTATTCGCCTAATAATTGCACACATAAAATCACTTAATATTATTGTTATAATAATAATAATATAAACAACAACAACAACAATAACAACAATAATAATAATAATAACAATAACAACAACGGGAAAATGTTACATTCCACACTTCCTCTTCCCAATCTTTCTTGCTATCGGATGGTTGCTCACCACGAAGAGCTCTATAACAACATTTAACAGTGAACTGTCCACTCTCATCCCGCATCCATATCAAATTGTCTTCCTTACTAGTGATGGGTAAAGGAATGTTGTAGATTAGAGATGCATCTTTATGGTTGAAAATATCCTAGATGATCTCAGTGTCCCATCTTTGAGAGTGATTGTTGAAAAGAGAGGACACAGTTACATCTTGCATGAAAGGGTAAAGGAGATGTAGAAACATTAGGATTTGAAGAGTCAGGTCGCCATATGTCATTCCAGATCTTACACTACAAAAAAACGCTATATAGCGACGGATTTAGCGACGGAACTGTTTCGTTTTTAAATTAGCGGACGGAATAGCGACAACTTAGCTACAAATTTTAATTTGGTGTTAGATAGATATTTAGCGACGGATTAGCGAGGATTAACGACGGATATTGCGACGGAATGTTTCCGTCGTTAAATATGTAGCTAAATTTAGCGCAAACTTTGGCGCAAAATATAGCGACGGATTTGCGACGGAGTTTCGCGGATTGACTTCAAAAGTTGTATTAATTTTAATTGTTGCATTATAGCGACGGATTTATGAATCCGTCGCTATATTTAGCGGCGGATTCAATAATCCGTCGCTAGATAACGACCGATTTCTAATCCGTAGCTATATTATTCACGATTAAATTGAAGTTTATTTATTTTAGCGACGGATGCAATAATCCGTCGCTAGAGCTAGCGACGGATTACATAATCCGTAGCTATGTTATTAATAATAATAGATAATAGATTAAATGAGAGGAATTCTAAATCCCTTAGCACAGTAGCATCGTATTTCACTCTCCGCGCCCTCAGCCGCCTGCCCTCCTCCAAGTCCCTCGCCGTCTGCTGCCCTCCTTCGAGTCATCCGATCGTTCTTCTGCCCTCCTCAGTCCCTCCGCGTCTGCTGCCCTCCGTTCAGTCATCGACGTCTTCTGCCCTCCTCCAGTCCTCCGTCATTTGCCCTCCTCCAGTCCGTCCAGCCGCCTGCTGGCCCTCCCCCGCCGTGACGAAGGTACATGCTCGCAGTTCGGTAGTTCAGCATATCCATAGATATTGTTTTCTTTGAGGCTGTGATAAAGGTTGTAAATCATTTAAAAAGATCGGTAAAAAAGCATTCGTGAAATATAAATAGACTATGAAGGTTGAATTGATAAAGGTTGAAAGCATTCGCCAAATATAAATTGGGTGATGTGTATAGATCTTATACATACTGTTCTACTTTATAACACAGCAAACAATACTTTATGACTAATCTTATTAGACATGATTTATCATTTTAGGTTAAAAAAATAAAATTAAATGGTATCTCAAACAATTTTTTAACTGGCATGTGCTAGCACTTGAATGCTTAGTACTTCGTTTCTGTTACTGGTCTTATTTTTTAATTGGCGTTGGAGATACTGCTTTAATCATCTTGCTTTCTAGGAACAATGCCACCTCAAGGTTGAAGCAGTTGGGAATGGAGTTTATAGTACGGGTCTTTAAATATGTGAGTATTTAATTATTTATGTTGCATTCTTTTACCACTTAGTTATCTATCACAATTCACACATAGCTTAAAGTTGCTGTGGATAAACTAACTTTTCCATCAATGAATATATATTAACAATAGTTTCTAGAAGGAACATAACTAATGTTTATTGATGAAACTAATGTAATAATCAGTGCAGGCTAAAAATAAGTATTTCAGCTGCACTGTGAATAAGAAAATGCTGTGTGGCAGTGAACCCTTAAATGTTCTAATGACCATTTTCAGAGCAGTATGTCTCTTTTTACCAACTGTGGATTACTTTTCAAGTTTTAAAAGAAGATTAATCATGATGAATTGGTAAAGCATTACTTAGCTGAAAAATGAAAAAAAAAAAAAATGCTTTTGGTGATGTAGATGCTTGAAATTATCATTCTTTATAATCATCATATGACTCACATTTGATGCTTAAGATGGTAATAGTGATACAACTGTATGGCTTTTGTGATGCTCTACAATCAGAGAGCCAGTTTCCGTCTAACTATTCAAGAAGCAACCAATTTTCTTGCTATTGCTTACAAGGTTCTAAATTTCTTATCTATGTATTTAGCCCTAGTTTCATTCCTAGTTTTCTGATGGTTACTATCTGTTTGTTCGGATGCACCATCAAATGTTTTAAAGAATTTGGAGTCACTTCTGCTGAAAAGTTCTAAAGTGGTAGAGATATCAGATAATGTCCATATGTTAATGGGTTGTATCCCATTGTTATAAATCCCTCATCCATAATAATACCTTATTCTTTTCACTTGCTGAAAAGTTCTAAAGTGGTAGAGATATGTTCCAGGGCTTGCTGGGCTCAAGGGACTGATTAGTCAAAATCATTTTGGAGCAAGAGCAGTAATAAACTCATTCTCAACTCTAATGAAGCTTATACTGAATTTGTTGAGGTCTATCTGCTTTGTTTGTGAAGTTTTGAATTTTTTGTAAGTAATTCATGAACTTCTTAGCTTATTAGTTTATTACTGCTTAGTGTGATTGAAACTTGTGTTTAATCTTTTGCAGAACTTCGCAATGACCTTCCAGACCGTCATGCACATGATATGTTTTGAGAAAATGACATTCGGTTGATTCTTACCCTTCAAAATGTAGATCAATTATTGAAGGATAATTGCACTTCTGTTTCTTTGAAAATCATTATTAATTTTACTGTCATTTACCTGATTTCATCTTTATTATAGTGGTTTTTATCATTCATGTGTTTGTGGCACCTAATGTAGTATCTTCTTTACATTCCAGTGTATTAAATCCAAGTTTTTATAATATGAA
>VALG01008136.1:0-18194 GCA_009835305.1 Ipomoea purpurea | reverse complement strand
ATCTTAGTTAATATGATATATATTAGGCAACGAAGAGATTGTATGAGCCTTAATTATATTGATTGATTATCCGCCAATGGAAAATAAGTAAACACTGCATCCACCGTATTATGGGAGGTCTCCCTCGCCTCTTATTGAAAATCATGGGCAACTACCCGATTGGAGGTCTTAATTATGAGCACATCTTTGGACGACTCTATTATGTACGTTAACAAAAATAAATAAATATAATGTTTACAAAAATTCAATTTATTCTCGATACAAGTGACCTATTTTTAATTAACCATACGAAAACTTTCTGCTCTTAGATAGCATATCACAAATGCAGTTTTTTTAAACGCATATAGAGCACTAAAAACATAAATATAAACCAGGGTCCACCCTACTCAAAGGTGACCCTAACTCTACAGTAGATCGGACGTTATATAACTTCAAACCATAACATATATAATCAAAAATTCACGAAAAACCATAATGTTGACTAGTAAGAAATAGGAAGAAAGGCGTATATGAGGCCCAAATACTATACGCAGTAATATATAAAATATAATAGCTCTGAAAACATAGTTGCGACTATGATAAAGATGCCAAATTAGCGACACAAGCATAGGACGGAAAACATCGAGTGTTGCTCCAGCATAGCAAGAAGCGATAAGAATTTTGGTGAATAAAATATGAAATCAGGTCATCAACCGTTATCTATTATAAAAAATAGCTTAATAGGAATACAATATAGAAACGAATTTTGATAGATTCGATCTTGCCGCTAAGACCAGTAGAGTGATTTGCGAGGTAGAAATAACCCGTGAACCCAAGCCTGAAAGCATTAATGCAAATTACCTTAAGTAAGGAGTACAACGAGTAGGCCACTAACGCAGCTGTGAACGACTCGATACGGGAAACATTGGCCATCCTTCGATAGGGTCGTACCACCAGTAGAGACTTGTTATATCCCTCTTATTTATAAAAAGTAAATTGTGAAACTTCATCTTGGGTTTGAACGATCCTTCATTGGACAAATAAGAGGACAATTCACGAGCGAAAATTTCTAGCACAAGAAGTTTATTCATCCGACACCACACGTGCAAACCATATAGATATATTCAACAGGAATCTATATTTAAATATTATCGATACCAGAGTAGATAGATTATACAATGGGCCATATATAGGAATCGTCTAGAATATCGATTATTTAACGTGTTTTTCGGATACGCTAGAGGGGCCTATTAAAACCATTAAGAGAGGACCGAACAGTACCAGGCCTGTGCAGAACGAGGTAGGTAACGGACACTGCGAAATAGCCCTTCGTTTGTCATTCCCCCCTCGCACCACCACCGACCCGCCTCCCGTTTGATACGCGGTGGCTAATCATTATGCACCCCGCGATGACCCGCCTACTACCCCCCTTTGCCATTGGAAAGGCTCAATACTAAGGCCACGGAGATGATCCGGAGAACCGGTGTGAGAGACTAAAATTATGGATGGTGGACCGCCTGGGCGAGTGCCCAATCACAAAGACGTGGATCTCCGGGGGGTGGCATAGGTTTTGGACTGCAACCCCAGGTATCAGGACAAGAAATCGATTATGCTTAAGTTGCACCGATATGCTTATAATACATTAGTACTACAAATTGCTCCAAGCGTCTAATTTGGCCTTTTGCTCAGCTGATAAAATATACACCTAATAATTAATCATAATATATATAATATTAGACTTTAACCCATCTCAAGAAGAGACAAAATATATTTCCGATACTAAATTTCCAAGCAACGAGTTCGACCATCAGAACCTATGTAGAACACCTTACCAAACATTTAGTTTCTATAGATAATGAGTAACTTTAAGTAAACATATAGAACTCATACTATCAACCCCAATTAAGGACTTTCTTTAATATATTATATTGTATATTGAATGTTATAATATATTATTATTATATTATCATATAGACAAATATGATTCACCAACTTGTTAATTGGAACATGGTCATCACAATTAAATTAGATATTTAGGGGTAGAAATGTATGTATTTATAAGGATTTGAAGCCCAAGTGGAGTTCAAAACTTAGCTAAAACACTAAATAAAAATAATAATGGTGCGGACTTACTTGCTATTTCAAGAGGAGGCACCTCAGCAAATTCAACACCACATATATAGATAATTTATTCCTCACAACACAACTTTTATCCACCATACCCTAAGCAAATCCCCCACCACCTCCTCTTCAACCACGTAACGGGAGGAGATAAATCAAGAAGAGGAAGTACTCTTCATAGGAGGTATAACATACAGTAGCTACTATAAGCCGAAGGAATCATATTCATAGAATATAGAGATATGAGCCTGTAAGATGGATACCATATGTCATCAATCAAAAAATAATATTTCCTTGGCACTTAATTTGCTCATCACTTCTTTTGTGGCTTCTGTATCATAGTATTGCTTGTGTCTTTGATATTCAAATATATGTACATATATGATTAGATTATCTAGTCAATGCGATCATATTCGTATGTCTCTGTTAAGTATTAATTATTCCTTATTGCCTTGTTTGATCTTGTTATGAATGAAATCTGATGATTTATTAGATGGAAACGAGAATCTTGAGTCTATGTGCTGACCGTTGTTACATTACGAACTTTAATGAATATTAGGAAAAGTATTTAGAGTGACTTTCTTTGGATTAATATAAAATGATGAAACTATAAGACTTTTTATTGACTTGCAGTTTGTTGAAATTACTAATTTAGCTGTAGCACATCAGGGTTTAGGATATGAATAAAATTGGGGGGATTATTGTAATGCCTGGTGGTATTATATTCTTGATATTTAGTATTTCTCTTAGAAAATAGAGAGTTGTAGAACATTGATCACATGTTCCCGGTGTTAATTATGTTTAGGATCAGTTGTAGGTTATTGTGTTTTCCAATTATTGGTATCTTAGTTTTGATACTCATGTATTCTGACTACGTGGTTGTCGCGCTCTATTGTTAATACCATAAGATGGGCTTATACAATGGTTTGGTTCCACAAAATATAATTCCCGTGTGACACTGCTCCTTAGAGATTTAGCCTCGATAATATAATTGGAAAGAATAACGACGTCGTATTTTGGTGGGGGTAATGAGATGCGAACGCAGCCACTCTATACTAAAATACCGCTGCCGACAATTACAAATAAACAAAAATTGATAGTACTGAGCTATGTTAACAAAAATGTATTCCCTTAATATTCTATAAGTAGCGAATAGTAAAACCTTTATTAAAGACGATATATTATAATAAAAATATAACGTTATCATCGATATGAATATAAAATAGATATATAGAGATCCTAAATGAGATTTTGCCAATATCTTATTAAGACATTTTGGTTGGAGACAACATCCCTGTTTACATAGTTGTGGTGTCCCTCATGAATTTTACTGTTCTATTTAGAAATACAAACATTTATTACGTATCCCGCACTCACCTAAAACAGTAACCTTCTAGACTTTGCTTTTGTAGTTATTGATGTACTGTGATACTAATATATAAGGAGATTTATAGTATAGATTAGCAAAAAAATAACATACATTTGGCTACATGTACATTAATCTAATAAAAAGGTTAGTATTTTTCTCAATAGTGATATGCCAAAATTTATATTATGGTTAGACTATATGTGTCTTTGATTGTATTGATAATGAGGACCTAATCATATATATGTATATTTTATGTTGTATAATATATATAAAATGTTGTAAAACTCATTTAAATAATTTGTACTTCCACTATAATATAATATCCCAAAACGTTGAATTGGGACATTAGGCTTCTTCTACTAATAACAGTGAAACGTTAAATCAATCAGTACGCAAACCAAAATGTCTAACAACCGTCTACATGTCCTCGACTGATACCTCAGGAGCCGTATAGTAGGGCTAAAGAAGTTTGAAGGGAATGCCAAATCCATTTGGCGAATAAGGAACCGCACCCGTGAGAATTGGTTGTAACCAAACCACCTATATCCAGACTTTTATTATACCGGCATCACAAATAGCCAACATTTGTGGACATAAGAAATTTAGACGCATCTTAGAAATACTATATTCATTCATTCTCATCTTCATCTTATTATATATTGCATGCACTACGTACTCATCTGCATTATTGCTCATATTCCAATTTTTTTCTTCATTAAAAGCTTATATATAATATTGTTTTATTTTTTTGCAGGCAACAAGGTCAAGATTATGAAACGTCACTGGTTTTAAAGAAGAATTATTGAAGAAAAATCCACTTGTGCCATACAACGAAGCTTACCCTCAACACCAGGCAGACATTTTGGTGTCGGAAGTTCATAATAAAGCTGGTCAAAGAAGCTGCATGAAGGGCTATAAGGAATGGGGTCGCCCCATTTCTGAAATAACCCATTTAGTGTTCTGTACAACCAGCGGTTGACGATGCCAGGGAATCTGCAGTATTTACCTTATAGCTGCGCATAAGCTACCTGTGCGGCTCCCTAATCTGCCTCCGCGACTTCTAAACCTATAAAGTGAATGTTTCAAAGACCATGGACGGTCGTCATAACTTGCGGCGCAGCGCCATATGTCAGTCACGCGCATACGCCAATGGTATCCTACGCCTCGAGAGTCCAAAAGGTATGCTGCGCTCTTCAGGTCGTAGATGCAGCGGAAGACCACCTCACTTGATAATTATTATCTCTACACGCGGCACGAGTCATCATGAACAAACGATACACAACCCCTTTTTAGCACGCGCGTGTTGTTGTTAATCGGCGACGGCCGCGCGTGACATGATTCGTATGCAGAGCAGACCCACGAGCTATGTTGGAGTTTAGGAGACAAACGACTCCGTGTGCTAGTTTGAGATTAGACGATGATCGAAGTCGCACAAGCAAATGTTATATCACAAAACACACGCACCCTTAATAAGTTTCAAAACTACTCACATTAAGGCACAACCTCATGCACGTTAAGTAAAAAACCCACGCATGTTAAGCACAAAACTCATGCATGTTAAACACAAAACTCACGCATGTTAAGCACAAAACTCATACACTTTAAAGTTTCAACAACAACTCACATTAAGTACACACTCACGCACATTAAGCACAAAACTCACGCACCTTAAGCACGAAACTCACGCACCTTAAACACTCTTAAACCAATCACATTAAATATAGCCATAAAAAGAAAACAAACTAGGATTAGACTCCTATTGTAAATTAATGATTATAATCTCTACTCGAAATTTAACTTCTTTAATGGCGTGTTTGGTTCATGGAATAGGTCGGGAATGGAATACTGTTCTCAGGAATACACCTATTCCATTGTTTGTTTTGTCATTTTATTCAAGGGAATAGCGTTCCCGGGAATGAGTCATTCCCTTTGCAGGGGCAATAGCCATTCCTAGGGGACTCCCTGGTATTAGCTATTCCCAAGTATTTGGGAATAGCTTTAGTACTATAATACTGAAAATACCCTACCACAGGCACCACTGCCGCCGTCTCCACCACCACCCCACCACCGCCACCACAACCACTGCCGCCACTGCTACCAACGCCGCTACCACCACTGCCACCACCACCACCACCATCATCGCCGCCGCCACCACCACCACCAACACCACCACCACTACCAACACCAACACCAACAACAACACATATTTTTATAAGGGTACTTATGTCTTTTGAAACATATTTCATTCTATTCCTTAAACCAACCAAACATTGTAATATAATTCCTAAAGTCTATTCCTTCAGCAAACAAAACAATAGAATACAATTCATATTCTATTCCTTGCCTATTCCATTCCTTATAGAATATCATTCCTATTACCTCAAAATTCATTCTGTGAACCAAACGTGCTGTAATAGTTTTATCATACAGGAAAAAGAAAAAAAAAAACTATTTCAACCAATAAGAAATAACAATTCAAAAAAAGTGGTAATGATTACAATATGATCCAAGGGTTTAACCACTCAGCATTCCCATTTGAGGGTTTAGGATCAGTTTTTTAGGTAAATTGAGTGAAGTGGATGAAAGAGAGGAGAGAGAGAGAGTTGGGTTCTCCATTTTTGCAGTGAGGGGAGAGAAAAAGTTGCACCGCGCATAGAGCAATTTTAAAGGCCAAATCTCCTGGCTTTATTATAATAAGGGGGCGTTTGGTTCGGGTTATCTAAGATAACAAGGGTTATCTTTAGCAAGTTATATTACATTTATGTGTTTGGTTGAAGTTATTTAACATTCTATTAGAATAAGATTTAACCTCCACATAAGCTTTTTCCTTATTTTGAAGGGAATGTGCTTCCCTTGGTTTCCTTAGGTAATGTGAGATTACCTTACTTTTTTTTTTTTGCAACTCTACCCTTAGCTCTTTTACAAATTTATGTTAACAATTATAATAATTATAACATAAAAGAACAACCCTTCAACCAAACAACTTTATATTACAATATATCTCTATTTTAACCAAACATAGGAATTGAACATTCCCAATAATTCACCATTCCCATAATCTAACATTCCCTAAGGTAATCTACATTCCGTGAACCAAACCACACCTAAGAGATAAGAGATTACTCCGTACTAATAAATGGGCACACTACGAATGACAACAGTATCAATGGTAAGTCCAGGTCCAAACCCGAAAACCACGCCCCATTCCAATCCCTCCCCAGTAGTCATCTGTTCATCTTTCTTGGATTTCTTTCTCACCTCATCTACTATGAACAACACACATGCGCTTGTTAAATTCCCATACTGGGAGAGAACGTCCCTTGACGCTCGCAACTTTTCTGGTCCAAGCTCTAATCTCTCCTCCACGCGATCCACAATTGCATTGCCGCCTGGGTGGAAAACCCAGAAGATTGAATTCCAATCCGAGATTCCATACGGCTCGAACGCCTTTACCAAACAATCCTCTACGTTTTCGGCAAGGACAGAAGGGACAGCCTTGCTACAATGGAAAGTAAGCCCCATCTCACGTAAGTGCAGTTTAAGGTGAGAATCAGTGTTGGGGACGATTGTTTGTGCACTCGACACCAACTCAAACAACGGAGTTTTTCCAAAACCCGGCCTTGGGTCTGCCCGCACGATCATCGCGGCGGCCGTCCGCCGAACAACACTTGCCCGCTAAAAAGATTATCGTCTTGTTCAAGACTTCCGGCCCGCGGAATATATTTAATCGTGGATCTCCGCGCACACGACCAAAGAACGCGACCCACCTTTGTTTTGCTCTCGGCGAGATCTTGCTTAGCCGGAGCATGGCGGGCGCCCGGCGTTACAGGCCTTGCTGGTACATCATTAAGCGTTTGACGGAGGAGTTTAGGCCCAGTAGCTTTGTGAGTTGGAAATCTGCACCGGGCATGTCAACGCCGCTGGTTGTACAGAACACTAAATGGGTTATTTCAGAAATGGGGCGACCCCATTCCTTTATAGCCTTCATGGCAGCTTCTTTGCCCAGCTTTGGAACTTCCGACACCAAAATGTCTTGCCTGGTGTTGAGGGAAGCTTCGTTGTATGTGCACAAGTTGGGATTTTTCTTCAATAATTCTTCTGTTAAAACCAGGTGACGTTTCATAATCTTGCTCTTGTTGCCTGCAAAAAATAAACAATATATATAATGCTTTTAATTGAAGAAAAAAAATTGGAAATGAGCAATATAATGCAGTGAGTACGTAGTGCATGCATATATAGATGAGATGAGATGAGATGTATTTACAGATGCGTCTAAATTTTTCTTTATGTTCCAGCAAATGTTGGCTATTTGTGATGCGGAAATAAAAGTCTGGATAGGTGGTTTGGTCAACCCAATTCGCCGGAGTTGCGGTTCCTATCGCCATGATTTTGGCATCACCTTCAAACTTCTTTGCCCTACGGCTCCTGCAGGTATCAGTGAGGACAGTGACGGTTGTAGACATTTTTGTTTTGCGTACTGATGATTTAAGCGTTCACTGTTTAGTGAGAAGCCTGTCAATTGCCAACGTTTTGGGGATATTTTATAGTGGAAGATACAAATTATTTAATGAGTTTTACAACATTTTTAATAAATAAAAATTACATTTTTAATATACTAAAAGACAAAAGTACATTATTTGTATACATAAATTACATTATTTGAAAATACATGATTTTTTTATATATTATTAAAAGAATGTACATTCAATAAAAGTAATGTATCTTTAGTATATTAAAATGTATATTGCATTCATGGTTCACACAGCTATGTAGACTATGTTCTCACAATTCAATAATTGGCCTAAAATCTCTATTAGGACTCTATTTCATTAGTATTCGTTATCTATTATTATTAGTATTCGTCTTGTAATAGGTTTACTATTCGCTACTAGATATACTCTTGTACATACTCAATTTGGGCAGCGGGTAGGTGGCGGGTTCCCCTACCCCCACTGACTCTTTTTCAATATTTGGGTCCCGGGATATTTTGTGGAACCCGAAACCATGTTTAGACACTTTTAAACATAAACGACGACACCACGTAGTCAAATAATGGATCAAAACCAAGAATCATATTGAACACATCCTAACATGACTCCTAAACATAATTAACACCCGAACATGTGAAATTATCCCACCTAGATATATCAAGAATATCACAATACAAAATCCCCAATTTTAACCTAGGGCTCTAATCATATTCAAATCATCAAAATCATAGTTTCATCTTTAATATCAAGAACATCAATATTTATCAAGAACAACACACAATTATCAAGATCCGCTTATAATCATCAAGATTATCAAGATCAACACATAAGATCATCTTATCAACATCAAGATCGCATCATAATCATCATAGAAGATTTTATCAAGACCAAGCATATAGAAGGAGCCAAAGAAGAAGATCATAGCAAGGAAAATAGGTTTTGTTGAGACATGGGTTACCTCTTAGCCTTAATTAGATTCCTTGGCTATTAATGCTCTTTTCTCAAAGATCTCCTCTTCTTGATTTCTCCTACGTTTGGTGGTGGGGATTCTTGGAATTCTTGTGTGGTGATAATCTATTGTGGTGTGAATTCTAGGTTGCCTCACTTATTGCCCCTATTTATATATATATTTTATATTATAAAATTATATATATATATATATATTAAGAGTCCTAAAATTGGGGGTTTTGAAGGTATATGTTTACTAATTCTATTTCTTATAGAACTAATGGTTTGGGGGTTCATGGTCTATGGTGGACTCTTCTTAATTAATGGAATTTAATTCTCTTTTTAGGGTAAGTAATTAAATAATTAATTGGTTTAGAGGCCGTAACGCGGGATGTTACAGATATAGCTTCGGTTGGCACTCAGCAATGATTTCCCGACACTGGTGCGTCAAACCATGCCACCCCGGATCCGTCTTTGATGTCCTCGGCGGTCTCTTATACCGGTCCGGATCATCTTCGTGTTGGTGACCGTAAGTGGTTTACCTATTGTTGGTACTGGTTCGTCTTCGGTAACCTCTTCTAAAACACTGTTTCGGTTGTCTGATGTCCTTTATGTTCATGGACTTTCCGCGTCTTTATTATCTGTACAATGGTTTGCACGTGATAATAATGTCTTTTTTGAATTTCACCCTGATTGTTTCTTTGTGAAGGATCGTTCAACCAAGGAAGTTCTATATAGAGGTAGGCTTCCCGGGGGTCTCTATTCTTGGAATGTTTTCTCGTTCGAGTCCCGCTGGCGTTAGTGGCCTCTCGTGGTTCCTGAATTTGGCATGGCGGCTGGTTCACCCCATCTCATGTCTTGCGGGCAGATTTATGAATTCCGTGTTCATTTGTTCTAGTTTTTAGTAATAGTTCGGTGTATTAAATCGTGCTTGTATTGCTTGGAATCATCCTAGGTTTCCTTTGCTTGTGTCCAATACTAACTCGTCGCATGTTTTAAAGAGCTTATTTAATACTGATATTTGGGCCCATCGCCTTTCTTCTGTCAATGGTTTCGTGATTTGGTTTTGTTTGTTGATGACTACACTAGTTATGTATGGTTTTATCCTATGCGTTTAAAAACTGATGTGTATGCCTATCTTCGAGCAGTTTCGGTCAACTTGTTTGAGCGTCATATGGGTCGTAAGATTGCGTCTCTATACAATCTGATTTAGGGGGAGAAGTATAAACGGTTGCACCGGTAACTTTTGTCTCTTTGAGTATCAATCCATAGGCCCAATTCTCGTTGCTTATACCATGAGCAAAAGAATGGTAGAGTGAGCGTCGGCAATCGCCGTCACGTTATGGAACGGGCCTGACTCCTCATGGTCAGGCTTTTCAATTCCACGTGATATTGGGATTAATGCCTTTGAGACTGCGGTCTATCTCATCAAATAAAATGCTACTCGTGTCATAGATAATGTCAGTCCTCATTATCGTTTGCACCATTCTAGTCTTTCCTATTCCTTCTTGCGTGTGGTTTGGCTGTCTCTGTTATCCTCTGTTGCGCCCATACATCGTAAACAGTTGCAGTATCGCATCTCGTGTGTGTTTCTTTGGTTATCTATCTTCGTTTCGTGGCCTATAGTTGTTTTTGATTCCTACTACTAACAAGGTATTCATTTGCCATCATGTGCGGTTTTGATGAGACCAATATTGTTTGCTTCTTCTGTGGCCTTCTCAGGTTTCTAGCCCTCGCCCGGTTGAGCCGTGGGGGTGTTGGTGTCATAGGGTGTTGGCTCTGATGTATGTCCCACTTGGACCGGACCTTCATCCGGTGCTGGACGTGGATTCCGGGGCTGTCGCGGCTGATTCGGATTCACGCACCGTAACTGCCGTGGCTACGGAAGGTGCGGTCTCGGGTGCTCCTACTGGGCCCAAGCGAGGTCGCCGTACGGTGAAGAATTTTCAGCCCCGGTTTCATGTTATGGCAACCCGTTCTCAGGGACCGACGCAGCATGTGGCACTTATGACACTTCCTGAGCTAACCTGTTATTCTCAGGCAGTTCGGTATTTCCAGAATGGCGTGAGGCCATGGATTCTTGAGTTAATGCCTTGCTCCAGAATCAACTGGCGTCTGGTTAGTCCGTACACCCAGGCATGAATGTTGTGGGGTGGCAAATGGTGTGTAGAACGAAAGCGCAAGGCAGATGGAACGATTGAGCGGCACAAGGCTCAGTTGGTCGCTAAGGGTTTCAATCAAGTGGCAGGGCAGGATTTTTTCGAGACTTTCAGTCCTGTCGTCAAACCCACCACCGTGACGGTTTCTTCTCTCCTTAGCCGTCTCCACGGTTTGGGCTCATTCGGCAGATTGGTGTTCACACGCCTTCCTCAATGCAATCTTGCCAGAGACAGCTTATGATGCGACAGCCGTCCGGTTATGAAAGACCAGTCACGTTCCGAGTATTGGTCTTAAAGCCGGCTCATCGGGCGTGTTCAAATAGCGTTTCATGCGCTTCTTTTTGGTTGTCGGGGTTGGTTTTTCGGCCCTCCAAGACTGATGTTTTTCTTTACATTCTATACTTTCATTGACGGACGTGGGCAATTCCGGGGGGCTGAGGGTAGCTGTGATCGATTGGACGCTCACCACGCGTAGGTTGTACTGTGCTCGATGTGACGTCTTCCGGTGGCGTTGCCCCCTTGCGCAATGGGGCCTGTAATGTTACGTGGGCCCCCTCCCTGACAAAATGCTCGCTTGCTATGTCGTGTGGCGCAGGGATGTGTTGTCGTGTGTTACCCCCAGATTCGGTTCGGCTGGATCAGAGAAATTTTTTCCATCGGCTTATCCTGAGCTTGCGGTTCAGAAGCTGTTCCTGCGGGTCAGATCTGATACTCTTTGGGGCTGCGGATCCACCGTCTGGTTGCCTTTCGCGAGTGATTTATGGCAATCCACAACGGTTTTCTCTATTGAGTAATATGCCCGCTCGCGGTATTCCATAGTTAGCCTTTCCATAGCTGCTGTTACATGACACCTGCTGACATGGAGTCCTAACTTTCTCGTTTTGCGGCTCAGGCGCAGGTGTCCCACTGTTCTTGGCGATGTTCCAGGCGATCAAACTATGAATGATATGTGCGTGCCGGTTCAGGGGAGGCCATGGATTCTTGAGTTTCCGGTGCTCCAGAGTTTATCACACTTGGCGTGCGCATGGTTAGTCGCCCGTACACCTACGGCATTGAATGTTTGTTGGGGGTGCAATGGGGGTTTCAGGAACGAAGCGGCAAGCCTAATACAGATAGATATATAAGAAGATAACGAAGAGAAAAAAGAAGAAATAGCTGCCAAAACCGGCAGGATGGAACGATTTTTGGAGCGGAACAAGGGCGGTCAGTTTGGTCGCTAAGGGGTTTTTCAAGGTCGCATGATGCGCGAGTTGGACAGACGGGCTGTATGTCTCGTTTTTTGACTGTACCTCATTGTAGTAGGGCGCCTGGGTTATTCGAAGACCACTTTGCGTCCTGTACACGGCTGCGCGAGATCATAACTGCTCTCCTGTTTCCGCTTTTAATGCACGTTCTCATCTGTGTATCGGTGGGTTTGCATATCGCGGACCGAGAGTTGTGTGAGGAGTTTACGAGTGGGAGCTTGTCTATATATATGGCTTTGATAGAATCAGGGGTAATATGTGATTATCTAATAGGGGCGCCACTGTACCGTTATGTTCCTTCTGGCAGGGATCTCTGGTTTTATGTTGGCTTGGTGATTATTTCATGTTTTATAGATAGACTCTTCGTCTCTTCTTATTGTTTCGCCTCGCTCCTAGACTGATGTTCCTTTTATCATTCATCTATTTGTGAACTTGCATATTTATGCACTTGATCTTGCTTTGTCTGTTTTTATAATCTTGTTTGGCTGGTTCGGCCTTATCACTAATGGTGTGCGAGAGTCAAATCTTCCGTAGCGGTTGTATTGTACATATAGCGCTGTAGAGTTCGTGTCTTCAGCCGGACTGATATTCCATCGCGATTGCATTTAGACTAGTATCCGCTGAGACAATGGAATTGGCGCTCGTTACTTATTTTGCTTGGGATTGGAGACGGTATCTCTAAATCAGATGGTTGTATTGTCTTTTTAGCTATAACGAATACATGCAGGAATTTGAGCCTCCGATAGCTAAAGATATAATTTGATACCTTCAATGAGGTTATGTAATTGTATCTACTTTCGGTTTTCCTGTGTCCCGAACACAATTCATTACTCGTCTTCCGTGTGAATCTCGGAATGTGTGTGCGGGAGTCTAACCGTCCAGCCATCTCTCGCAGTGAATCTATAGTATCAGCATATGTATTATGGCTTTCTTCAAGACACAGTAAGGATCGAAGAGTCGTGAGAATCTCTCTATCTATCTGTTGAAATTCGAGGATCTGTCCAGAGCATATGCCACGTATGACGCCAAGACAACTTTTATATGGAACATTGTGGATAGAGCTGAGTACCCAATGCATCCAGGTAGATTGTTCAATTATTTCACCCACTATCGTCTCGGTCTGCCGTGCCTTTTTATATTCGATCACTGTTCTCTACTTTCGTTATATACGGTTATGCTACGCTTTTTTGTACCGGGTATGACAATAGGCTGGTGATTCCCAGGACTACAGAAAGTCAAACTAAATGGTTTATGTGGATTTATTCTTGGTGGAATCTGATTACCTGTCGTCGGATGCCAAACCATTGTATATCGGGTTAGTTAGCCTTTTGTCGATGCACATTCTTCGTCGACCAGAATAGTTCTACGCACCTACAATGAGGCTTGGGTGGGCATGATGCCTCCAGACCGAACAGCTGGTGATATCATCTACTGGTTGAGTCATTCTCACTGGGAAGCTTATTGTAGTCGTTTGTTAATATCATGACCTCAATCCTCTCATCCGTTGTGAATTATACTATTTTATAGGTGCAGGCTATTTAAAAAGGTCTTAGAAAATTATCCGGGGTATAGTCCAACCCGAGTTTTTCGATGTGATCCAGAACGGCACGCAATTAGATGGGTATTAGACTTTGCATATTTGAACACACATTTGAGCGTCTTCAAAAGACGGCTTTATATATATAGTGGACAGCAGTTTAGAGCAGCGGCTTTGATTGTTGTGACAACTCTGCTAAGACGCTACCTGCTAGTTCTCGCTTATCTAACGTCGAAGGACGTAAGGCGTGTAGGAATCTTTTATACCACCGCGTGTGCACGTCTGGGAGGAGTATTAGACTCTTTAAAATAGAACGCCGGACCAGAGTCCCGGTGGAGATTTGAAAAATACCCATAGTTAGCAGAGACTGCAAAGTAGAACGAAATCTATCGTAGTTTTCGAATCTAGAATAAAAACAACTGAGAAACGAACAAATCAAAAGAGGCGATTACGTGCTCCTGCACCGGACCACTCTCACCCCCCCGCACTACCCACCTACCCAACGACCGACACGACCGCGCCCCGCTCCACGACCAGACCCCATTACCACTCGTACTTGATCGTCTCCACCGATCCATACATAACACCATAACTCATGATAGAGCTCCTCACTTCATACATCTCCTGCCTGAAAACGCTTCAGCATTTTCTTTAATACGAAGTGAGTCAAGAGAAATTTTCTCACCCCGCTTTAACACTCTGTATTGCAGGCCGAATTACAAAAGGTGAAAAACACAATAATTTATCTTTACACTATCGATTCCCCTAATTACAATCCAACCCATCCGGCACTGGCACCCAAGAGGAGTACACCACGTGTCAGACCGAAGAAATCCAACGACGTCGCGCAAGAAACGCGCATAGCAATCCATTCCTACAGCGAAATTACCTGTGACGCTCCAAGAAGGGGCTCCTGCTTACAACGCCCTGCGCCCAAATTGCCCAAGACACGGTAAGACAGCGCTACTGCCCATAATCTTGTCACCCCCCGCGTTGCTGCCGTACTGTGCGTCTTGCACCCAGCAGTCTCGTCATCCCAGTGAACGGGCTGCATTTGGGTGTGGATCTCGGGAGGGATGAGCTTGTTTCCATGCCATGTACTACTGGTGGCACGCTGAGGCGAGATCTCGCGTAGCGTGGCAATGCATCCATCCCACACCGACCATTCCTGGCCCTCCAAATGTGAATATAAATTGGCAGCTGCGTGGAGAATAACCTGGTTGTAGTGGACTAAAATATGAAAATAATTAATAGTTCACGTAAAAACCAAGTCATAGGAGAACATTTTTGTCGTACTTGAGTATATGGGGGATTGGTATGGTGAGATTTGGCCTCCAAACGACTTACAGTATAATTCACCCGAAGAGAGATGCAATGAGGTCTCCCATGCATTTGTCCTATTTTCCATCCCACACAATGACACATTGGTAGGCTGAATGTCCACGTCTCTTTATAATCATTAGCATTCGTTATTATCATATTATTAGGTATTCATCTGTTAACTAGGTGTTATATTCAGCTACAGATATACTCTTTGTACAGACTCATTCATCATTATTAAATAATATCATATCCTCATCATCTCAAACATTAGACACGAAACTGATCCCTAAAATGCCGGAAATGATTTCACGACAAATTTGTAGGTTGCGTTCACCCTCTAACAATGGTCCCATTAACAATACGTTTGTATTACTTAGATGTTATTTTATTTAATAAATAACAAACATTGTTGTAACAGTTATCACTTATCATACGGCATTATATTATATAGTACAACAGTACAAATGGCATCTTTCATCTAATAATTTGAAAAAATGTTTTCCCAATATGTAAACATTATAACCATAACCATCCTATAATCTGATGGGGTTATGGAAATCGTTATCTAGCCGAATCGTAGTATGCATGCTGGACACGGGTAACAGTGCCGTTAATCTGATCATTGTTCAGCTTCAACGGGGTTTAACTGTTAAAAAAAAAAATTCAGACCGCTTCAGAGTCTCTCCACTAGGAGTATATGGTTCAACGTAAACACTTCTTTATTACTATATGTTCAATAATTGTAAGTTCGTAATGTCAGAGTCTCATGTTCATAATTTCCAAATTAACTGTACATTCATACTTCCATAAAAACGTTGTACATTCATAAATTCCGAGCTGCACATTCATAATTCAATAACTGTAACTTCAAAATTTTCTAAGCTTCTATGTTCACAATTTTAGAGTTCTAGTTCATAATTTTATCACATATGTTCATATGTAAGTTCATAATGTCAGAGGCTTCTGTGTTCATAATTCCATAACTGTACATTCATAATCTGCATAACTGGGAAATTCATAATTGCATAACTGTACATTCATAATTTCTTAACTGACATTCATTTATTCCTGTAACTGTAAAATCATTAATGTATTCGAAGTCCATGCTCACAATTTAGAGCTCTTACAGGATCAAGAATAATTGTGATATTCCGAGACCACTTATCTATTGTTCACAAAAATTGTAAATTGGCATAATGTCAGGGGGTTCTGGTTGTATAATCTTTTATTAATTACATTCATAATGGTAGATAACTGTACCATTCATAATGCCATAACTGTACATTCATAATTTCATAACTGTAATTTCATTCATAATGGCACAAACGAATAACGCCGTTAAACGGCGAACAAAATCAAATTTTCTTGTATACTTGGAATGACGCGTTTTGTTAAAAACCTGACGTCGTTCTGGACCTACACATTGGGACCACGGATCCAGGGCATAATTCCAGTTATGAAGATTTCGGCATTATTGTATTTAATTGTTAAGTAGGGACGGGAGAGAACGACGCAAGAGACCGAGGCAGTACAGAGGCCCAAGACGAGAGGGGTGCAAGGCGGGCAGGGAAGGGCGATTTCCGTCAACTGCAGAATTTTAACGGTACATTACAGAGCTCAAATCTACTATGTCCGTAACTGCAGAATTAAGACTCTAGATTTTTGGCATCTACGTAAGCTCGCATGTGTCGGACGTACACGAGTTCAGGTTGGATTTGGTTTGCGCCTCGACGCCGCGAAAGAGACCCCTATGCTATACAATTCAATATGTTAGAAAGGCTCTTGTATAAATAATGTTTCAAACCACTTCCAAACCCAATGAGGGACAATAAGTACTTTAAAACATTTTCCCTTCATTTTCTCACCAAATGGGATCTACTTTGAATAAATATCACATTTTCATTACCTCGTTTTTGCGCGTATCGGGCTGCGGTAACCTGTTGGTTGCGATTCAATAAATCACAATCTCTATCGTGTTGAGTCTGCATGACGAGAGGTATCAATTCGAATTCATCACTTGGTGACCCGATCCCCGAAGTGAAAGCGAACCTCCCTTATCGACCACTCCGTCACCACCGTGTGCGTAATAACAAGGTAAGCCACTGTAAAAATGGGCAAATTTTTATGTTATTTGGTCATGATGACCGTGACATGCTCTTGTGTCGAGTCTGGAGTGATGCTTACCATGCATAGGTCGGCATGAACTCAATTCGAAGGTGTGGGGGGGGGAAATGGTGGCTTGCGATTACAATTGGTCCATTGCCTCAAAGAAGGCATGCATAACAAAAGCTCGTTAGTTCGCAGGTATGTGTTGTATGTGTGATGAGTTTGGGTGTATTAAATGGAGTGGTCCCATTCATGCTGCATACTACCGGTTTTTTGGGGGGTGTAGATATGACTAATGTAGTGTGTTCTCTATGTCTTGGGGCTGCTTATGTTGGTGTATAGATTTACATTTTTATTACTTTTTGGTAAGGTCTCTTGGGGCTTTGTATATCTATTGGCCTCACGGCCCTGGCTTATTATTAAAACTAACGTCTGGGGTTTTATCAGGGCCTCTTGCCTTTGTGTATTCCTGCCCTAGTACCCGTTGGTTTATATTGGGGTGACCTGTCCTATCCGTGAACTGCATATGCTCCGTTGTCCAACTGTTGTAAGGTTCGCCTTGTTGATCCTGTAGCCCCGCTTGTTGTCAGGACTGTGTTGCGGAAATTCCGTCCGTGTTTCAAAGCTAGAGTATGCACCTGATTGTGTGTCGAGTTCCTGAGCACTTTAACTGTTTATCATGTTTTATATACCCCATATGTGACTTATGTGTGTATTGATTGGATCTTGTATGTGTATTTCCATACATATGTATCTATCTCCTTCTTGTTCATGTTACCAATCTGCCAGTTTTAGAGGAAAGAATGTCCTGTTCTGTTGGAGGGACCTATCTAAAAGTACGAACAGGGCCCGGTATTCATATATTGCGGGAAGCCTAAAAAACACGGCTACGAGAACAGTTCTTAGCACCCAAGCATG